>JAHZND010003364.1:0-10452 GCA_027744115.1 Acrocyrtus sp. NNG-2020 | reverse complement strand
TTAACATGTTTTCATGGCTTAATTTTTGTATTAAAATACTTACTGCATTCTCGACATTCTGTTGGAAATCGTAAAAGGTCAGCCAATCCCCGGAACTGAAATAAATATTAATATAATGCTCACAATTAGTCGAATATGTCAAGAAAAATTATAAAGCGTCAGAGGGAGCTTAATAGTAAGGCATATACTATATGTCCGAAATTATTTTGCTAAAAACTTCATCACATTCAGTTACATATTTCCTTGCTTTCTACTGTCAACTTGTAAATATATTTTTGTTACTCAATTATGACAATGTCACTTGTCCAAATGAGGAGTTTATTTAACGCGAAGGAAAAAAACAATTAGCACGGTTCATAGTTTTGTCTGCTCAGTCCGTTTCTTTCTCTGACGGCAAAGTGCAAGCATGCTGCATATAGTAGTGTCGTCATCATTTCATTCAGTCACAATGAGGCGAAATCGTCAACGTCAAATACCTGTCATTGTTGAAATTGTTGGGACGCGATGAAGAAGTTTAGGTTGTCGTTGCTTCGGCGTCTTGTATTTTTGTATTGTTGAAGTCACTGTCATTTTTACGTTGTACTCTACTCCTGTCGATGAAACTTGCTGAAAAGAAAACTTGTGATAATTTTCATGAATAAAATCTAATTATCAAGTCAATCTTGAGGGCGCACTGTTATCTGAATTTCATATGAATATAGGTATTCGTGAGCACACATAAAAGTGACAATCTCGCTGTGTGCAATGCAAGCCACCTAAATGAGAACTAGAATTTTGTAATTATAAAAACAGATGTGTAAATTATATTAGTTAGATCTAAAAAATAATAACAAATTGATTTTGTACATATACAGTCATCAAAATCGTGATCAATTTATTATGCGCTACATTGCATTAATTTTTCTAGAGTTTGAAATTTGTATGTCTGCAATCTGCATGTGCATGAGGCACACGTTAAGAGTTTATATCCTTTAAATAATACCAAATTCCCGAGTTTTTATGACATTTGACTTTTTCGACATTGATGCAACTCAGCAGTGGCACTTACATAGCCTCAATAAATGGTAGCACCTCAAAACAAGAAATATTAAATCAAGAAAAGGGCATTCTTATGTACCCACGTAAGCTGCTGCAAGCTTGCTGCAACTTGCAACTACGCATAAAACGCATTTTTATCTCGCTGTATCAAATAACAAGTCTAAAAGCGAAAACAATATTATTTTAAAAATTATATTTTAACTTATCCCTACCAGCCTCTGTTCTACTCTTCAAAATGATAAAACCTGTTGCTTATAAGTTTAATATATGGGAAACTCGAGCGTTGACACTTTATGGCAGAGATAGAATCCTGAAAGTGCAATTCTGCACTAGCTTCTTGCTCTACCTCAGCCAGCCATATTTGATATGCTGACTAATCAATTGTAAGTGAAAAATGACACAGTACTTAGCACAGTCGCACATATGTAGGTAATTTTGTCTACTCGTTGTTTGCACATGTAAATGTCATCCAAGTAGTTTCATGGCACTCATCATTAAAAATTATCTATAGATGAAATTGTATTGACGTATCTGCTCTCTGATACCGCTTACATGGTAAAAATCAGTTAATGCTAAATGTTTCGATAGTTGTCCTAGGCTCGGCAGGGCCTGTCGTCTTGATAAGCTATAAACAGCTATCCTCTTTCATTTCAGCGTGTCCAAAATGATTGTGCGATGCATTTTTTTTGTTTAAAAGGCGATTGTTGCAGGCAAGTGGCAGCGGTGAGGATAAAGTTTGGAGATGAAGTGTGCAGCAAGCCGTGATATGATTGGTGACACACGGATGTCCCAAAAGGGAAGAAGTATAAAATTATGGCGACTGAGAATTGCGATTAAGTACAAGTGCTCTAGGAGGGCAATCTAAAAATAAAAATGCAAGCATCACATTGTAGAAATGCAAGCTGCACTATTAGTACTATAGCACTCTCTAAGGAGCAATTACAATTACAAAAGTTGAAGATGACAACAAGCCAACCTGATTTTCAAGATCGTTTATACTTTTTGATATTGTGGAGCCAGATGTGGCAGAAAGGTGTCTTGTGAATTTTGAAATGTGCTGAAAAGAGTACGCCATAAAACTAAAGCCCTGTTTCAATTTCCACGGAATAAGAATTAAGCCGCACAAAGGCTAAAAAGTAAATCATGTCTCATGCCATCATATGTTAATGACAGCTTTAATGGATTTTCTGGTGCTCATCATCATGAACATGAAAAATATTTTTCAGAAGTATCTTTTTGATCTTTGTCCCGATGAGAAGGTAAAAGCTCTTTCATTGCTCATTTAGCTGCAGTTCATATTGCATTGATAACCGCATCACGCACCTTAAATCGACGGTGGCACAACATGATACACTTTCTATGCTAATATTTTGCCTTTGCCTTTTCCTCTAAAGGATCTTATATTTTAGACCACCTGCATTTGCACATTTAGTCTTATAAAAATTGTCATATTTTTAATGTATAATGCTGTCTCTTAATCCTGTAAATTATCTTGATTTCTTATTAATTAGCCTAGTTTACCTAGTGTTGATGTTTACAGAGAGTAGGCAAACTGCATTGTCAAATTGTAAGTGTGAATGTCATGTTGGTCGTAGAGAACTGCGCGTGGTAGACTCAATTAAAAGCAGAGTACATTATTTGCTTGAATCTAATGATAATTACTTGTACACTTGTTCTTGCTTTTAATAGGTATAAATGGATAAAATATAGAGTAAGTTAAAGCCATTTCTCGAAGCTCAGCCAGACATCTCTGCTTACCGTATACACACTCATAAAAAGGTTTTAATATCAGTTTTAGCATTCATCGCCTTCAACTTTTATAATTACACCGCTCTCCACTACCAGAAAAAAAATCCTAAATTGACCACATTTTCTGCCCCTTTGCTTGTTAATAGGGCCTTTTCAACAGCACTAGCACTGTACTGCATGAGCTTAGATTATCACAGCATCTTGTCACACTAACCGCAAGCAACTTTATCCACCTTCCTCAAATGCAATTTCTCATTTGTTTGCCTTTGTCTTTCTTCATGCGTCTGCCAGCATGTCTGGTAATATATAGCTTGCTGCCTTGCATGCTCGTTTATTTATACGAAAAAGTCGTAAAATGCTCACATGTGTTGTGTTCATAAAATTAAAATTTTCGAATGAGTTCATCAAAGGAAGATACATACAAATATGGCAAATCATATTGAAATGCCTACTATATGGTGCACGCATTATACGGTAGCAAAAGTTTTAGAATTTTAAAATATCACAATCGATTGCAATTGATCCTTTGCAAAAATGAGTTAAGAGCTGGTTTTAACCTTTTAGGTTTTTATATAAAAATACTTAGCCGTATTATATCCTGTCCCATTCTATGACTGTAATTTTCACTTTTGCGCTGAACAGGCAAAAAAACATCTCAATCAAATCGTATAGCGAAGTTGGGTCAAAAGTAGCTTTAGTTTTTAAATTAAAACGGCAAAATCGATAAATTGATTAGGTGCAGTTGGTAAGTAAAAAATTACAAATTTAGGTGTCAAGCCAAGTCTATATGAGTTCAGCCAACAAATCGCAAATTTACAATTTGCAACCTGTAGAATAAAATTCAACAAGCACATGTTTTCACACGTAAAGTTAAAAAATCAAGGCAATCACTCGCACGCTTCTTGTTGCAATACCTGCTTCCAATATTTAATTCGTTCGCTACCTATACGCACCTTTACGGAATAACACATATCAACAAATTGACAAGCTTCATANAAATTGACAAGCTTCATATTACGAATCTAAACTAAACGCAGTCGAAGCAGTGGGGCGCAGCATGCCTGCACACTTTTCTGGTTGGTAATTATGCATAAGATTTGCTTCATAATTTGCTCTTCAGCAACTGACTTCATGAAATGAAGAAGTTTTGGAAGAAATGTCGACTTGTCACGAAATTTTTCCTTTTGTAATTCTGATAAGGGGAGTTTTTCTTAAATCCTATTACCTATTAACTTATATATTACTTATCTACCCATTTCAACATTCCGAGAAACACATTGCTCCCGTTGAATATAGAAGTACCCTTGTACGTACGCATTTACTCACCCTGCGTTAAAAATTATATTTTGCAAAATAGACATTTTATTCATCAAGATTTTTTTTTAAAACCTGTTAAAAATTGTTCTTATACGATATCATAACCGCCAAAGAATGAAACGGCAGGAAATATTTTTCACCTTTGATTTTCATACAAAATTTCTTAGAGATATAAATGTTACTGGGCTGAAGGGCTGACTGATAAAATGAAATTATTTAGAAATGGTCAAAAAATGAATTGAATATCAGGTAAAGGACAGTAAACGATATATCTACATCGGTATATAGGCATACAACCTGATCCCATGAACGATCCTGGTTCTGTATTCATTTCATGACGATGATTGTGAACTGCGTACGTAAACATTTTATGCAGCCCATCATCATCATCCCCTTGTCACGTCTTTGTTCGGTACTTTTACAACTCACAGCTCATTCACGCGATTCAATTCTCATGGTCATCAGACAAAAGTGGATATTTAAGTCTCTGGAGCACCAGTTTCACTTTCTACTGCCCTACATTAGGGCTGCCATCGCATCAATAGCAATAACCTTGTCAAAACAACGTCGTATAGGTCATATCCCTGCCTAATGTATACATCCTATGCCCACGCTCTTTTACATTTTGCGGCTTAAATGTCATGTCCTTTTACAGTCCAAATCATTCACTTTTCATTTCAAGTCTCTAAAATAGATGACCTTGGCAAGCCAACTCTGACAAAAGTACGACAAACAAGATTTTTTTTTCATACCTTTTCTTCTTGAAGGACCTTGCGAAGATGTCTGGAGTACTCATGTGACTCACTGGAAAGTGTATCATTTTCCCCATCTGAAGTCAAATTTACTGCTGTAGGAATTGGAGGAACAGATTTTCCGAAAATTTTTAAGGAGGGTGCACCAAAAACTCCAACATCCAGAAACTGGGAAAATTGTGTAATCACTACCAAAGTAAGTACTATCGAGCTGTATGGAGTGGACGAGGAAGTTCTCCGATGACTTGATCCTGACATTTTGAAAAGTTCAACTGTATAGCTGTTGTAGCTTATTCTGGAATAATGTGCTTTAAAAAGCACACAAACAGGAAAGAAACTTCGATTTTTAAAGAGATTTCGTTGACCCCTCTCCACTCTTCACTTTTTGTCACTTTTGTCCGTTGAACTATTACTGAAAGGACTTCACTTTCCCATTAGTCCAATTGAAATTTTTCCCGTCTTCTCGTTCAGATTCTTCTCAAGAATTGTCCGGATTTAGCAGTGCAGCTCTGTTGCTGTATTTTGGCCCGGCTCCCAAAAAGTGTTCTGTTGTGAAACAGCGAAACCAAAACTGTTTAATGACAACTGTTCCCCAAAGTTAGTAAATGATCATCCTCGTATTCTATATTTATATAAAAATACATGGTATATGTAACGTCTGAAATGTAGTAACGCGACACTAACTATCATTCTTTTATAATAATACTTAATCGTACGAGAAGAGGGGAGGAGAGCATGCGAGTAATGTAACACAGAGCGCGAGAACGCAATGACGATGATTAAGATGATGATGGTGTGATAGGGAGGAAGAAACGTTCCTGCTTCTCTTCCTTCCTTCCGTTCTCTAGCCTCCTTAGTAAAAATTGTTTTGTATTGTACAACAGCAGCCACCACCTAGTCAACCCCAAATCAAAGTCTATTTGCTGAGATCCCTTTTCATGCGCGCTTTGCTAAGTGTGTGCGCGTCTCTCTCCACTCCTGCCAACAATGAAATAATAATAATTGTTTCTACTGTTGTATATTTGATTTTGGTTACGCTGTTATTATTGTTCCTTTTAGTAAAAGGTAGCAAAACAGTTTAGATAAAAATGAATGATGAGGAATGAGGATGATTGTCGTTCTTCGTTGTAGAAGTGGAGGCAAAGGAGTTCCTACTTACTATTCCTTCGGCTTATAGGGCAGCAGTGTTCAGTATGCATTACAATTACACCAAAAGCAGTGAAGGCATTGGGCAAGAGGCAAGCAAGTGAAAATGTACGAGTGATGGTGTTCCTTCCTCTACTTTCTAAGAGGACTTCTTCGCAGCAAGAAGGGAGCAAAAATTATTTGTGACTGCGAATGCAATGCAACAAATGAAATGGAGATGCGGTGGTGACGATGATTTTTTTTTCTAGCAACAATGAGATTAGACCAAACAATACTAAAGTATAAATATCACTCACTTGTAATGAGCGTGCAGTTATGCACAAAGTTTGATAAGGAGAAGGATGGCCAACTATTATGCATAAAATGTTTTTTTAATTCGCGATTTTTATTCCACTATCTAATGTAATAGCCAGGCCAGAGCTGATATGATTTGAATGATATCATTTCTTGTGAGATGAACAATTGCCATCCATTTCGGCAGCACTGACTGATGTTGCCGTACCAAATGAGAAATTGCGATGGGGTAATTACTGCAACGAGGAATTTTATCTGTGTTTACCTGCTCCTTTATTGTGAACTTTTCACAGCTCGACAGTGTGCCAAACAAACTGTTCTTTGTTGTTCGCGTTCGAGTTGATGCACGGCACACATTAGATTTTATTATAGGTGACTATGCAAAAGAGGACCAACTTTTCCTTAACAAAATAGCCACTTGCACTTTTCGTTCTGTAAACTGCTCAATTGAGCATCCACTTGCACTCTTAATTAATGACGACAACGGGGGAGGAGTGAAGTAAGGGATAGTTTTAGAAAAAAATCAAATTATTTTTTCAAGTGGAAAATTTAAATAATTGTTAATCATCTTCACTTAACAGATGCACTTTGAAGACTTTTATTTCGCGTGATTTTTACTTTCCTTGCGTGTATGTTGAGTGCTACTACAGCAGTCAGCCACTACTAAAATATATTCTTGAACTAGTCACAGACCTTTAAGGATCTGATCGTGAAACGTTCTTCTCCTAAAGATTTTATATGTAGTTTGACCTCCAACTCCAAAGACTTACTTGGCCTGCCTTTCTTTACTACAAACTAGAAGAGCCACATCCCTGTTACATGTAAGCGCAAGTATTCAAAGCGCATCCTCACAGTCATGCAGGCAAATTGTCATAGATAGGGACAAAATTTCACAGAAAGAGCCTTTAACTACTATAGCGTGTCAAAACTTTTCCAACAAAATTGTCAGTGATTACTTATGAGGTTTTCCAACTGATTCAGAAGGAGCCAATTCATTTTTATATCATGTATCAATGACGTATTCACTCTAGGCTAGTAGACATAGTGAGTTACTTAATTCCCATAATAAGCGCATCATTTTGCAATTACATATACCTAATTGTTTTTTTTGGAAAGATAATGATAATGCTGCACAATTCTGTAAATAAGTTACACAACCGATAAAATTCCCTAAAGAAAGTGTGTCTGGTCGTTACTACAAATATTTGGTGTCACAGTTAAAACGTTTTTTTCTAGAGTAATGCGCATAGAAATGTGGTTTAAGTTTATAGGGCTCGAATTGAAGAGCATTTCTCCATGTCATTTTCTCAAGGTTTGTGCGCTCTCAATGCAAGCGATTAAGCTAATACCTAGATTTAATGTGAATATAATTTGATGACATTTAAAATGTGGCATCACATGTCAAAAGCTTATTTACTGGTAAATAGCATTGTTATTGACCTTAAATGTTAATACATATGCCAGGTGTACAGAAATGGAATTTTTATTCCATCCGATATTTCGAGTCTTGAATGACGCTTTTATTCAGAAAAATGTTAAAATAGCTTATATGACATTGGGTTTTTCTCTGAGGATGTTTATAGGATTTACCCAAAAAAACACCTCTTACTTTCAGTTGTAGAATTTCAGAATTGGGTCACCGGTATTATGTATTCAGTCATCATAATTGTTTCATTATGCAAACATACATTCATTCATTCTACTTGGTACATTGTTGCTTTTCGCTTTTGTGACACATAGACGTACTGTGTAATGTTACGTTGTGCACGCCTCAGTTTTTTTTTTCATTGCACTTACTTTTGCTTTCTGCTCATTCAGTGATGAATGGTGTTAGTAATAGTGATAAGTCACGTCTACTGATTTGCTCGCTACATTGTTGTTCGCACAATTGCTGTGTGGTAAAGCACATTATAAGTCTTAGAGAAGTATCTGCTAGAAGGTGTAGAAAAATATGAGTATTTACTAGGGACCACATCCGTTCTACTTGTATCGTCGTGCGCATTGATTCACACATTTCTAGATTTATATGAGAATGAGAAGGGGAGGAAGTATAACTTCCTCAGCTAATATAGCAACTGAGTCATAAAGTAAACACTGCTGGAAATAAATAGTATTGATATAGTATTTCACTGACCAGAAATCCTTTTTATCCTACTTTATTTTGAAAGATTGACGACCTTCCAAAAAGGATTTGCTTTTTTTTTGAAAGATCACGTTTTGGGACAGAATGCTGCTTTACCTGCGTATTTCAGAAGCTTGTTTTCTACAAGATATTCTTGTCAGGAATGTATCATTGTCGCAGCTTTTAAACTTTCGTCCTTTATAAACAACTTCCGTCTTACATCTATTTTTTACTTGAATGAGCGAGCTATACATAAGTCCCATTAATCCTATTTCATTCTCATTATGCAATTCATGCTGGGATTAGTATGTGAACGTGAGAAATCGATATTCTGTATGCATTTACAAGATTAACTATAATTTATGATTCTTGTCTTCATCCAGTCCAGCTTTTAGTAGCTAAAATTGATTCAACAAGAAACAAGAATCACATTCATTTAGTTAAACTTCAAATTGCCAAAAATGGATGTTTTTTCCTACCTTGGCAAAACTATCCATTTTGAACGGCACAGAATATGCAAACCTATGAAGTGGAATAAAGTGGGCTTGCTGAGAAAAAAAATTGCTCAACCTAAAGTCAAGTTAACCACAAATCAAGTAAAAAAAAGTCAGAAATTGTACAGAACCACTATTTTATAACTTCTAATATAAAAGAGGAAGTCAGCCTGTGATTACAAAGTAGTGATCAGATCATTGATTATAAAGAGCGAAAAGGCTGCAGGAAGGAACTGAAATGCAGTATTAGTCGACTTTTTCTGTCACCGCCACCAATCACCAATGCTATCAATAGCTGTCAATATCATTATTTGTATTACAGATGAGGATGTAACTCGGAAAACTACATGTTCCTACAAGATGATTAAACTCCCTTCTAGTATAGATGTGCGAACTTTCTCTGCTACATAATGACATGCTACACAATGTAAAAAATGCATTCCAATTCATAGTAATGATGCTAATAAGAATTTATCGTCTCTTTCCTTGGAGCCTTTTAAAAATTTGGCATGCAGTTTTTGCGTTGCAACTGCAGGCAATAATTGCAGATTGCAGTTACTTTTACTTTCAGGTCGTCGAAAACTTCTTAATGAAATGCCAGTGCCGGCAGTATTCATCTCCTTTAACATTTTACTACGGGGCTGTAACGAACAAGACAGTGACATTTCAAACTGCACGAATGTGAAAAATATCAAAACGCATTTTTTAAAAAGAAATATTAAGTGAACAGATATGAATTTGAGCATAGCCTAAGAAAAGATTTGAGATTTGTATGCCTATTTTTACGCATGTTGAATTTTGAAAAGAAGTCATGTGAGTTTTTGCTGCTGCCACTTGCTCAAATATGTATTTCTATGCAAAAAGTAATTTTACTAGATTTCCTCACCTGCTGAGTTCAGCTTCAGTTAGTTGCGGTTTGGTTTGGTTAGATCACGCTTGTCAATAATGACAAAAATGTGTAGGCATTCTTTTAGGTTAGGTATTACGTATTAGACAAGTGTAAGAATGAGATAGTCTGCACATAAATCTCTCTATAAAACCGCAGTATAATAAATTTTAAAGGCATGCTGCATGCTTAATGATGAATGAATCAATCAGGAAAATGAATCCGAAAGTTTGCCTTCTCATATTTGGCCAATTTTAATTTTTACTAAACTGTTACAGAAGTTATGTACCCAGAAGTTAAATGTACCCAGACGTCTAACCGAAAGGTTCTCGTAGCAGCTCTACCATACTCCAATTTTCTTGATCATTTCAAACACAGTTTCAGCAATTTCAGTCAATAAGGCACTGTAAGAAAACAATGAGCTTTATTGTCCTGACCTATCCCTTTTCTTTTTTTTGCATTGATCATTATAAAGCTTTGCTGCATTTCAAATGTTGTTGTATAATTGAAGAGTTATCTGAAATGTGTGCACATTTTCATTACGTTAAACGCACATAAAGCCAAATTGCACAATGCAAACTGTCAATCAAGTCTTTTGCAGATGCAGTTAATCTTATTTAACGATGGGCGATATTCTCGTAAACTTATGTAACT
>JAHZND010003363.1:0-11104 GCA_027744115.1 Acrocyrtus sp. NNG-2020 | reverse complement strand
GTACAATGCCGAATTTAAAACATTACGAGCTCTGGACATGGAACACGACTGGAGGAGATAGTCACTCCAATCCGTACTTTGCTTGCTTGACGGAGCCTCAAAGAGAGAATCTCGTTTCCCTGTATCCCGGCTCTGTGGGAGAAAGTCTCTTAACAAGTTTAGCGGATTATGGGCTAAGTAGATTGAGAAAACTGCATTTGCCTGTGTTCTCCGGGAAAGTGAGTGCCCGGAGTGTGGAGCTTCTTTTGATGAATTTAAAGGGGACACTTGAAGAGCTCCAAGTGAATTGTTCTTCCATGCAGGACTCAAGAATGATCCATTTTCCCAGAATGGAGAAACTTTTGGTGCTTCACATGATTATCTCCGTACCTTGGAAAAATGTGTACACGCTCTTCACCCCGAGTATAGAATACCAGAGCCAGTTCCCCGTGCTTGAAGCACTTAAGCTGGAGCTGGCCGTTTATCATGATTTCGGCTTTATTCATTATTTTTTTCCAAGTAGCACCGGTAGCTTATGTGAGAGTTTGAAGGAGCTAGACATTAGCTTTAGTGGATATAGAGACGACAAGTTTATCGGAATTGTGGCCAAAATATTCCCCAATCTGCAAAAGTTAAGGTTGGATGGGTATGGAAACCGGATTTTGGCTTCGATCTGCCTCTACCTCCAGAATCTGGAGTATTTCGAGATGTACTTGATTTTATGGATTCAATGTCGACGACCAGTTGACAGGAATTGATCGGAAAATTTGTAATGAGATTAGAAAGTGTGAGCGATATCTCGACTTTAAAATGGATGATGCTCAAGTTCTCCCATCTCTAGCTAGCTTGAGTAGTAAGTGAAAAAAAAATTTCACGTTACATCATCTCGTATATATCTACTTAAGTACCTTTCAACAATTTCCCTAAATTTTACTCGCAATCTTTTTTTCCAGGATTGAAGACTTTAAAGATTAAGCAGAAAGATCTATCAAGCGAAATTTTGGCCACAAGCCCAGTGCATTACAGATGTTACGGGATACTTTGCCCTTGCTAAAATAAAAACCTTACGTCATCTCCATATAGAAAGCGTCAAGGTAAGATATATAGCCCTATCCTGTCGGGTAGCTTCTGACAAATCCCATCTTGTTAACTTTTTTGCCTACTCTACACTCAAAGGACTTAAAGTAGCTTTTCCCAAATTAATGAATTTTTCTTTCATTATATTTTCTCTAGTTCTCACCTGAGTGCAGACAATACTTAGCTACAACTCTTGGAAGATTGTTGGCTAGACTTTCTGTGATAAAAAAAGTTATCTCACCAAATTTACTCGCAGGTACTATTCGTAAAATGTAAAATTTATAGATCTGTTAGCAGTTCGCATATACGTAGATACATTTAGAAATGGTAAATGGGATAAAAAAGAAAAAAAGTCGTCTGTCTCGTACTCGTATTAAAAATGTAAAGTATTCTAAACATTGGGTGCGTTTTACTTTAATGTGCTATTAAAAAACTAACGATAATTAAGTGTAATTAAACGAGATCTCATATAAACCAAATCTCACTCGTGATTTTTATTACAACTGTCATTATAACAAGTCTGTGAATAATAAAATGTAGCTAGTCTAGTTTCTAGTTGTTTAGTTCGAGCTGTAAATTTTATGCCACTTGCGCAAACAACATTCAAAAAAAAATAAAGCGAGTAACGGATCACAATAATTACTGCAATAATTAAACGCTTCCTCACATCTCCATTCTAAATTCTAAACAAACAGGAAGACACTATTGCATTATTATCATACTCCTCAGCATATATGTACATCTTTTTTTAAAATTTTTTTAGCCATTTAGCAGCAGCCAACGACGGACAAATTTGCTCGTTTATTCAATGTCCACTTATCTCCACTCGACTCACCTGCAAATAAATTGTTTTAAAAAATTAAATTACGTAAGTGGGACATCTAGGCCTTCCTTCCACCTCAATAGCAGCAATTTAATT
Organism: Acrocyrtus sp. NNG-2020; assembly: GCA_027744115.1. Classification (NCBI taxonomy): domain Eukaryota; kingdom Metazoa; phylum Arthropoda; class Collembola; order Entomobryomorpha; family Entomobryidae; genus Acrocyrtus; species Acrocyrtus sp. NNG-2020. The sequence goes on along the minus strand of JAHZND010003363.1, from coordinate 9,129 downwards.
TGTTGTGCATGCACGCGAAGCTAATATAATTTTATTGCTCTGCATTTTAACGAGGGTAGCGATGGCTGAAGTAAAATTGAATGAGCAGCACAATAAAGCACAGAAAACAAACCAAATTTTATTCGCTTCAGATTGGAACAAAGAGCGATTGCGATGGGAAAAGGAGAGGAATATTTGTGCAGGGCAAGGCTAAGTGACGTCAAAAGACAAGCCCGGCAAAACGCAGCATCACATCAATCTAGCACATGAAACCATGCATGCATGCGCTACTGCTACTTGCTGCGACACATGTGATACCTATTTACATTCATTTGCACCTGCACAGCTTCTTCACTGCATAAAAACAGAGCGAGGAAATTTGGAAAATTTTTGCTGGTTCTTGAGAGGGTTGTTGAGATGAAGAGAAGCCAAGAGACTGCATGGTTGCTCAGCTTGCTTTAGCTGGCTTTTGTCTCGCCTGTCTGCATTTTCAAGGATAATCGATCAGTTCATTTTGAAAAATTCTGAGCAGAAGTAGCAAATACATTGGTGAAATTTGCTAGTTCTTGCCAATCAGTGTTCAATCAGCATCACAGCACTTGTAATTAATTAAAGTGGTGCGGAGTGGCTGATTGAGTGGCAGTTATGACAAGATTGGGAGAAGGTGATTAATTTTTGCTGGATATAAAAAAAACGCAGACTCTTCTAGTCAATTTAAAAGTTTGTTGGAGAAGGGAGAAATTTAAGTAAGTTTGTTACGATAACTTTACTATCTGTACAAAAAATGTGGTTTACAGACACATTTGGATTTAGAAGCAAGTGTGTGAGGAAGAATGAAATCTGAGTCTGAGCGCGTCTTGAAATAGATCTAATTGGTACTTAAAAATTTTATTTGGATTTTTTGCAGTTTTGTTGAAGGGAAGAATTTTTCGGTGATTCTGATTTTTTGCGAAGGGAAGTGCAGTGAAATCCTGCGATTCTCATAATTTGTCAAGATGAAGTACGTCCTGGTTACTGGAGGTGTGATCAGTGGAATTGGAAAGGGTGTGATTGCATCTTCAATCGGAACAATTTTGAAGTGCTGTGGGCTTCGAGTGACTGCAATCAAAATAGATCCGTATATTAATATTGACGCAGGAACATTTTCTCCATACGAGCATGGTTAGTTGTAAAATATAAAGATTCGATTATTGTATTGGAAAATTAAAACATGTTAACTTTAATTGAAATGAAAGCAATGAACATTTTATTTTTTGGTTCTGCAATAAATGTACTCTTTTCTTTTCACAGGTGAGGTTTATGTGCTGGATGATGGAGGTGAAGTGGATTTGGACTTGGGAAATTATGAGAGATTTCTCGACGTCACGTTACATTCCGACAATAATATCACGACAGGAAAAATTTATCAGTCTGTAATAAATAGAGAAAGAAACGGAGATTATCTAGGAAAGACAGTGCAAGGTAATATTTCAAGAAGAACAGGAAATTTAGTCCACCTTTGAGAAACATGAATAAATTCATTTCTTGTATCGGTTTTATTCTGCATGTAATTTTAAAAACACCTAAGTACATATGTTATTGTTTGTTGTAAATTTCAATTAGTGGTGCCTCATATAACTGATTCTATACAAGAATGGGTTCAAGCCGAATCTCGGAAACCTGTAACACCGGATAATTTGGAACCTGAGGTAATAAAGTTTAATTAGCAAGGTAAAAAAATTATCTGCAGAAATTATAAAATCAAGTTAAGCATATTGTGTGTGTATTACTTTTATAGGTTTGTATAATAGAAATGGGAGGGACAATCGGTGATATCGAAGGAATGCCGTTCGTTGAGGCATTTCGCCAGTTTCAATTTCGTGTTGGCCGAGAAAACTTTTTCTGCGTTCACGTTTCATTGGTGCCACAGGTAAAACTAGAAACTCTGCACAGAACCAGAAATAACTTTACTCGCTGTTATTAAAATAACTGAATTTTGTTATTTTTTCATTTTCTAATTACTTCATTTGTTTCTACATTATTGCAATAGCCCAAATCAACAGGAGAACAAAAGTCTAAGCCAACTCAGGCTTCCGTTCGTGAACTTCGAGGTCTTGGTCTCAGCCCAGATTTAATTGTATGTCGATCCGAGAACCCTATAAGCGAATCTGTCAAGGACAAAATATCGAACTTTTGCCACGTAGCTCCACATCAGGTTATACAGCAATTTCCTTGTAGCTAGTTTTAGGTTTTCGATGAAAATTAATTTTGAATAATTTCAATATGTGAAACAAATAACAGCTTTTCATTTTTTTAAAACTTTTTATAGGTCATATCCATTCACGATTGCAGTTCTATTTATCGTGTACCACTGCTGCTTAAGCAGCAAAAAGTAATTGACATTTTTCGTGAGAGACTTCAGCTTCCAATTCCCAATCCAGTGGCTAAAGATATTATGATTAAATGGAAGGGTTTGGCGGAAAGGTAAATATTGTTCAGTCTACCTTTCTATTTATGACATTGGCAAGATTGGCATATATCTTAATTAGATTTATGCCACTGATCCCATTAACTATGGATGTTTTATTTTAGACATGAAAGGCTTATTGAGGAGACAAAAATTGCTCTAGTGGGAAAATATACTCAATTGGAGGATGCATATGCTTCGGTAACAAAAGCATTAGGACATGCTGCATTAGCAACTGGACGCAAGCTTATCTTAAGTTATATCGATGCAGCAGAGCTGGAAGATGAAACTCTTAGTACCAATCCTGTGAAATATCACGAAGCTTGGAAAATACTTTGTGGAGCTGAGTAAGTATTCTCTATTATTTATAAACTAAAATTCTAAATTGGAGATCATTCACCAGTTCCAATTATTTTTCAGTTGCATGAACTATTATTTTTATTTACAGTGGAGTTATTGTGCCTGGTGGTTTTGGTAAACGTGGCATGGAAGGGAAGATCCTGGCAGCTCGTTGGTGCCGTGAAAATGACAAGCCATTTTTAGGGATTTGTTTAGGATTTCAGGCTGCTGTGATTGAATATGCAAGGTAAGAATTGATCAGTACTCGAACAGAAATTTTCAAACTGGTTTTTAATTGCGTTACTGAAGAGCAACATCAATTGGTTAATTAACCCCTGCTGGTTACATTGCATTGCATGAAATCATTGTTAGCAAAAATACCTAGTTATAGGTAGAGAAAATTTTCTAGCCATTTAGATTTACAACTCCTACAAGATCGGGTAATATCCACCCACCCCCACCTGTCACTTTTCTTAAAATATCCCAACCTCTGTTTGGATGCCATCCTCCTACTGGCTTTTTGTTCCATCCATTTCCTTTTTTCAAATAAACTTGAGAGCCTCTTGGGGGAAGGGGTCTTAGTTTGAGAAAATGTGGCCTTGGCCAACCCCAGCCACTTTCTCCTCCGCAACCTCTACCGCGCTTCTTTCCCTTTCCTCCTCCTTTGCCTCCTCCTTTACCGCCCCTACCCTTCCTTTTCTTACACCTCTTCTTCTTCTTACCGCCCTTTCCTCCCTTGCCACCCTTTCCTCCTTTACCACCCTTTCCTCCCTTACCACCCTTTCCTCCTTTGCCTCCTTTTCCTCCTTTTCCACCGTGTCGTTGCATTTCTTGCATTTTACCCCAACCAAGTGGAAAGCCCCAGTGATGCATTATGTCTTGTTTTGGCCTCCATGGAGCCTGTTTCATGTAAATAGAACAATTAGTACTATGGAATACTTTCATCATTGCAAAATCTTATGTATCAGTACTACACACTTACCCCAGTCTCCCCTGTCCACCCTTTTCCTTCCACCCATCTTTGACCACCAGTATCCAAGTTTGTAGATGAAATCCATCCTTGGGGCCACTCTCCCCATCCTCCATTACCAATCCTTTCCCATCCTCCCCAGCCGTTGTTACCCCACCCTCTCTTTTTGCCTCTTCCACCACCCTTCTTTCCTTTTTTACCCTTCCCTCCCTTGCCACCTTTCCCACCTTTACCTCCTCCATGACCCCCATGGCCTCCATCATCTCCTTTGCCACCGCCCCTGCCTTTACCTCCTCCTCCTCCTCTTCCTCTGCCACCACCACCACCACCCCATCCTCCACCCTCCTCTGGCGGCCACTGTGGCTCTCCATCTTCAAAGTATACAGGTGGACCCTGCACAGCCCAGCCCTCTCCCCCTTTCAAGCTTCCAAGAAGGTAGTCACGAGGCCCCCAAAATGGAGCAGTGACTTTCTTCTTATCGTCATTGTTGTTTCTTCTCCTTCCTTTGCCTTTTCCCTTGCCTCCCCCACCACCTCCATGATTGTCGTAGACATCATCATCATAATTGTAATCATCATAGTCATCTTCATAGTCGTCGTAATCATCGTCATCATCGTAATACTCCTCTTCAGATTCTGCAGCAGCATTGTCGGCCTTCGCTTTCGAATCGTTTGCTGCACCTTCAGTTTTTGTCTCAGAACCCACTTGTTCTTGCTGATGATATTCTTCTAGAGTGTAGCTCTCATCGTGGTTGTTTTGTGCACTCTCATTTTCCTTATGGGCAACTTCGTCATCATAAGGTTCCGAATTTGTTTGCAGTTGAAGCTCTTCCCCATATCCAGCAGAGTCGTCTGCGTCTCCCTCGGCATCGTCGTACCCATTTCCATCAGCGTATTGTCCATCATTTTCATACCCGTATGGGGAATGGGCAGAGTAGCTATGGTCAGCAAAGTCGTATGCAACGTCTTCGTCATCCTCGACTTCTCTATCAACCAAAGGCTCATCCCTATACCTGTTTCGCTGGCCTTGCTCAACTCTCTGGTTTTGCTGCACCTCACTAGAATCACTTGCATCTACACTTCCGGAAATATTATCTTGATCTTGCGCACGAGAATTTGGAGAACCTTCATTTTCTTTACTGGTTGCCGTTGAATATGCAAGATAGCCTTCGTCTTCTTCAACGGAACGAGACTGCTGAGATAGCACGGCATGAAGGTTGTGAAAAGTTTTCATTTACATTTTCATCATTTTCTACTGATGATGATGAGATGGGGTCTTCTAGGGTCCGTCTTGTTAGTACCCAGGGTTGGGGATGAAAGAAGTAATCCCTAGTGTCCACTTGAACATACAGGGATATGGCAACTAGCAGGACTGCATGCTGTAGGGTAAAAAGGGGCAACGTGAGATTACACTATAAATATAACAAGCAACGAAGCAACTGTTTTAATTAAATTAAAGTTCACTTACCAGTATTGCATGCATGGTTGACGAATTTTTTAACGGGAAATATCCCGTTATAAGCTCTTCATTTATGTTTCTTCTATCTAAAGATTAGCATGGAGAAAGTTTTGAGGAGAAATACCAGAACTGTTCTGAAGCACACACTGCAAATCTTCTTCACTTGACGAATGTCCACTTGAGTCTGATTCGAACTCTCATTTTCTTTCCGTGTAACCATATAACCTGAATGGTCACCCGAGTCATCCACTTTTCCTTTAATCTTGATAAAATGTACCGCAAAGTCCTCAAGCTAAGTAGGGTTTACACGAGATGTATCAGTTTTCGTTGTTTTGTCAGGTATTAATTCAAATGCAGACGGTTCTTTTTCGCCCTTTAGCAACCTAACTTCTAGTTAATCTAGCATCAGTGAGAAGTGAGACTTCATCTCACACATCACTTTTGGGAGAGAAATGAGAACCGGTTTTAAACGCGTCGCTGGCATTACTTGCTAGTTTTTTACGTGAGTAAAAATTCTGATGTTTTAATGTGCATTATCATGCAAAACTTTTCGGTCTTCTTCGGTCCGACTTTCAAGTTGCATAGATGGAAAAGACATGACAGTATTTTCATTCTCTATCATCAAAAAGATAAGGAAAAACGGGACGTTGAGGAGTAAAGTAAAATGAATGAACAGAAAACAGAACTGATTTACATTACGCTAGAAAAGAAATTATTTTAGCGAAGTTGTTGATGTCATAATATAAAACATTATTCAGGGAACAAGAAAGGCATCACATATGCCCATTCCCTAATCCTTGTTCATTGACCTGATCCTGCCCCGTTCTATAGATGGGCCAGGTATCGGAATTTTCTGCTGTTGTGGTGCATACATAACACATTTTACCTCCTGCGAAATAATACCTACCCAAGCGCCAAGCACCTATTAGCTGAACAACGGAACAGTGAGAATTTTTTGTTCCGAAAGAAATCCCCTTTTTTCATAAAACATTAGGCATTTTGATGTTTTTGCAGTAGTGCCAATATTTCTTGCGATAATGATCAAGTCAATGGTCGCTGGTTGTCTGTTGTGAGTCCTGGTTTTCCTACCCAGGCAAAAAAATCTCCGCATCCCTTTTCAATCTTCTTCCTAATTTTTTATGCTTGAATGCAGTAATATTAATGATTATTATGGTCGGGAGGTTTCGTGTGAAGGGAATAGCTGATTTAATAATGATTTGTTCAGGGGAAAGTTGGTAACGTCCTGAGCTGTACTGTACTTGCGGATTTCAAAGAGATTTCTAAGAAATGAGCGAACCGTTAGCATGCGTTATGATAGATGAAACTAGGTACTTTATTGCCTTGTACTGGTCCATCATTAGAGTACGTAGGCATTTGTACTTTTTGTGCTGATTTTTGACATTGTGGTATGGAAAGGCTAGAACTAGAAAGAAGCATACCTATTATATTTTCATAGCTTTTAAAAATTAATCTACCTATGCGAAGCTGTACTGCATTTCAGGCATGATTTTTTTAAACATGAATTTTATATGTGGTCTGCTGACTATTATTCATAAAACGCAGGAATGTAGTTGGGCAGAAGAATGCTACATCGGCATGAAATGGAAATCAATGCGGAGAACCCTGTCGTAATTGATATGCCGGAGCACAATCCAGGTAAAATGGGTGGAACGATGCGTCTTGGAAGACGTGCAACTGTTTTCAGATCGGAGGGGAAGTCTGCGCTAAGTAAGTACTAAATCATTTATAGGAAGACATAAAAGAATTTGATTTATAAAGTACGTACCCGTGTGCTACTTTGACATGAGCTCACGTCACACCACCTCAGGGTGACAAATTGAGGAAGGAACTGAGGACTGCAAAAGTTGTAACATAATACATGTTATGCATATCTCTTTACAGAACAACTATATGGAAATAAAGATTCGGTCGAAGAACGTCATCGGCATAGATATGAGGTTAATCCACAGCACATAAATGATTTGGAGGCAGCTGGGATGATTTTTGTCGGTAAGTTTTCAGTGTTGTGGTTGCGATTTATATATACCTTCATAGGGCATATTCTCGCCTTGAAAGTTTTTGCTACTAGAACTTATATCTCTATTTTACAGGGAAGGATGACACTGGCCAAAGAATGGAAGCACTGGAAATACCAGAAAAAACTTTTTATGTTGCCGTGCAGTTTCATCCGGAATACTTAAGCAGGCCATTAAGGCCATCGCCACCCTATGTTGGGTTGCTCGCATCGGCATCTGGCCAACTTGAACGATTTGTTTGTGAAGCAAAGGCTAGAAATGCTGCGGCAGCTTCTAGTGCAAGTGGCTCTGACAGTGCCGAAACCCCCACTCGCAATCACCTTCTGGATGATGATTTACGAACTGCCATTGATGACTTAGAATTGCAAATGAGTTCTTCCTTATTCCCTTAAAGTTGTTAAGGAGTAAACCCGTACTTACTACACAGTAGTAGGCATGTATTTCTGATTCTTATTTTTAATGTATACTCTAAAAACGTAGATGCATTTGTTCTTTGTTGCTATTTTTCTTATTTGAAAGAAATGAATTTTATTGTTATCATCTGTGTATAGTATATACGAATTTCTTTTTTTGTATTTGTGAATGACATAGTCAAGAATATAGTTCCCTTATTAGAACTAAAAAAGAATTGTGAAGAACAGAATGAGTCTTTCAAAGCTTGATTGATCGGCTGAGTTAATGAAAAACGTTATGTATACCTATTCGAATGACAATTATTTTTGAGATTATAAAAATGATGTTTTAACTTTTAGTACGATTACCTGTACCTGCGCAATAATTAATATTTGCCACCATCGGTGTCATAAATATAAATATGTGTTTACAACTTACAATCATAAACCTTTCTCTATATCACATTCCTGAAGCTGAAATACATTATTTCATTAATTTTATTTTCAACATTGCTCATTAATGTTATTTTAACATTTGAATTATATATTGTACTATTTGATTTACGCGAGTGGTAAAACAACCTGAACTATTTGAATGAATAAACTATTCAAATTAAAATAACTGTAAATTGTGTATTTTTTATTGGTTAATTAGTTCCTACATGTCCATGTCTTTTGAAATATTGTGAAATGTTCCAGTGTTTGAGAAATATTTTGCATTCGCTTCGGTGACCTTTTTCTCTGCTGCTTGTGGATTTACAATTTCCAGACCCTACGTAATAAGTATTGCAAACATTAAATTAATACAGCATCAAAAATCATCAAAAAATCAGGCCAAAAATTCAAAAATTAAATTAATTCTATCGCAAGAAATTAAAAATTGTATAGGTAATGTAAGCAATTACAAAAATTTATTTTTATAATTAAATATAAACATTTCAGTTACTTACAAAACTTATTTCAGAGGACAGACTAAACATTAGATACGAAGTAAGTACTTACATCACCAAATGTAATACGGTTAGCCTGCTTCCTGAGTTCGGTTACAGCATACCTCGCTTTCATTTTTCGAACTCTTTTCCCACCACGCCGTTTTCGAGGAGGATCAACTGGCTTCGGCAACGGCTTTACAAATTTTACTGGAGGAGGTTCCTAAAATTAAAAATATCAAGTATTTATCGTAGGCTCTCACTCAAAAACGTTAATATTAATATTCAATGGACTTGATCAAAATGTTAATTTATCGCAGTGTACGACCGGAAAATTCAAAAAGCGATGATAATCTATTGCCATTGAACATAGTTTTGTTATAATTTAAGGAATGAAATTCGTAAATGCAATTAATCTGCTGTTTGTTGAAGGAAACTTGTTTCGATAATAAACGGAAAATGTAAAGTTTGGCTGCGCCCTTCTATGCGTTTTTTCGTTTATACGCGACTTCTGACTTCTTGTTTATAACCAAGTCCACTGAATACTCTTACTCAGACATTAGGACATTTTAATGGGACA
>JAHZND010003362.1:0-13450 GCA_027744115.1 Acrocyrtus sp. NNG-2020 | reverse complement strand
CTGAGTTGAAAGCACAATATTTATCATGTTGAAGAAAAAAAATAAAATCTACGATAAGTGTGGTGCGGTCCCTTTCCCCTTTCTCTCTCTTTCCACTCTTCCCCTCTCTTCGCATGGCTAGTTTCACAGCGAACTGTCTTCCGCTATTCTAACAAAGTACCATAGAATTTAAGTGTTTGTAGTTTACTGTAAGCTTTTAGAGAAAATTTAGAACTTGCGAAAACAAGGCTCTCACTTTCAATTCCTCTTCCCATAATTTTTCTAGTGTATATAGGAGAAGGTACAAAAGGCGGTCACTTTTTGGGTACCTTATTAAAATCGAAGAAGGTATAAAATACTTAACCTGAACTTTTACTGCTTTAAGCTACAATACAAATTTGCCATTCCTATTCATAAACGCTAACAAAGTTTGAGCTTGCTATGAATTGCTACCCAAAATGGAACTTTCTTTTGTTCTTCGTCTCAATTTGCACATTTATTTCCAAAATCTTCTCGCGTTTCCCTTTTAATGGGAGACCTGTTACCTTGCTTTGCATATTTTATTGCCTCTATAAACTAGTCCTACATTTTTTACTGATTCAGGCAAGCGATAAGATTTTCACAGCAGTGGTCTGGGTGCCGCTGATGTCATTTTCCGTTGTAGTCAACATGAATTTAACTTCTACTTTCAAAGGGAAATATAAAAAAAACTGCCCCTAATTCAAATATTCAAACATGAGATACAAGTGGAGTCCATTACCCTACTCCAAGCAAAAAAGTGTTTGAAAAAGCCGGATCCAGGTACATTACATTTGTACACTTCCAAAATGATGCATTACACAATGCCAGTGCAGATTATCATCATCACGCCCAAAAGTTCTGCGCTACTAAAAAGCTGCCGGCTGACATTGACGGATGATCGAACAAGACTGATATAAAGTTACAAGAGGAGCACAACGAGGTTAATTGCATTGCTAGTGATAAAACTAATTATACTAAAACAAGAGCGGGAAACCAATTACCTAATGATGTCTGCCAGTTCATTTTGACTTCTTGGCATTTCATAATGCAATGCATACTGGGTAAGGTTATCTTGCTGGATTATATTTTTACAGTGGAAAATTTACACTGACAATTCTAACTTGCCCTTTTCACAGCTAATAAATCCGTCAATCGCATAAATAAGCGGCTTCCAGCAACACACCATCAGTTTTAGGTATCTTAATCGGATTTCCTATAAACTAATATGAAAAGCCTGCTTTGATACAACTCAATACAAAGCGTAGTCAATAAAAGTGGATTTGCAGTTTGAAAAGTTGCTCAAATTGTCAAAATAATAAATTCATTCATGCCAGCTACGAACATGCAATATACAAAATTAATATAGATAATAGGATAAATGCTTGTAATTCAATTTTCATGGAACTCTACCTAAACTTTGGATATGTACTAGACAGACTGACATATTTGTTCGGTCTACAAGTTTTTTCCGGAACTTAATAAGGGCATGACGCCACTACTTTCAAAGGTATAGCCATAGCCAACTTACGCTGGCTTTCTTCTGATCCAGACTCTCATTATTTTAGCTGCAGCTATGAAACTGGAATATTTAAATGTGTCCTCCGGTTGACACAGTTGGTGGTAGAAGTAAAGTAAGACAGTAATCTTAAGTTATAATATTTTTGCAATTTTCCGCTTTAATTTAGACTGCCTCCACACGGTAGAGACTTTACCTATGAGACTGGTTGGGCCCAGGCGTACATTGGCATTTGCAATTTTAATGAGACCTCTACAACTACCAACTATACAGCCTGCTACTGTGTATGCCTTTGGTATACTAACAAACAATAAAAAAAACTTTGCACGAAAGTGCCCAATAATTTTTTCAAGTCTGCCTGTGCTCTCCTCTCTACTACCCCATTTTCCCAAACAGACGATGACAGTACTTAAATGTGTCCTCCGGTTGACACAGTTGGTGGTAGAAGTAAAGTAAGACAGTAATCTTAAGTTATAATATTTTTGCAATTTTCCGCTTTAATTTAGACTGCCTCCACACGGTAGAGACTATGAGACTGGTTGGGCCCAGGCGTACATTGACATTTGCAATTTTAATGAGACCTCTACAACTACAGCCTGCTACTGTGTATGCCTTCAGTATACTAACAAACAATAAAAAAAACTTTGCACGAAAGTGCCCAATAATTTTTTCAAGTCTGCCTGTGCTCTCCTCTCTACTACCCCATTTTTCCAAACAGACGATGACAGTACTTTTATCTATGAATGAAACATTTGCTGTTGTTGTTGCTCTCTCAAAGGAAACTTACATTCATTATGAAAACGCACGGCAAAGCCTTTGAATGCAGCCAACCAAAAACAAAGAGTAAAAGTTTTAGATAGCTCATGAAAGTTACGCCACAAAATAAATAGCATTTGATGAAGATTTCTAAGAAAACAGAAGACTTGGGAATGCGTAATCAATTTGAAAGGAAAGGAGCAGAAATCACAGATTTTTCATTTGAAAACTATTCCTTATTCTTGTTCGTCTACTAGTTTATCATCGATTCAACTCTGGACTTAATCCATCCCCGCTCCGAAAAACAATAAAGCTCACCGACAGAAATGGATGCTCTATACTAAATTAGAGATTGTGGACTTGGCGGTGAAGGCACAATTCTCTAACCATAAATCAGATTTGGATTAGCGAGGTCTCAGAAGGTTAGCAGAGAACATTTAATCATTTCGTGCATACAGGATCCGGAAAACCCTTTACTACAATACACTAGAGCATATGCAAAGATGAACGCATGCAGATATAGCTCTGAGAGTTGGCTCATATCAATTAAAAGGTTTGGATGATATTTTGATTGCTGCTATTAACCGAAATATGCTGACGGAATTTAGGTACTTTGGATATCTGCCACTGATAATTTGGTAGGCTCTTGAGGGACTCGGAGAAAATCCAATAAATTCCAGTAAAAATTTCCGCCCTGTGAGTATACCTACTTGATATTCTCTATGTGGACTGGAGCCACCGGTTACCGGTGAATTGTGGAAATGGAAATGAGAATATAAATGCGCATCACGTTACTCGGATTTGCTACTTTTCGGATAGATGCATAAATGAAGAGAATTTCAAATTCAGATGCTACTGCTCATTATTCTTCTGCATAACCTAAAGGTGTAAACAACCAGCAGTGGAGTCGGCAGAGTGGATAAATAAATGAGCGTAAGAATGACCCAACGACAAAAGCCACAGAGCTGCTGCAAAACAATAGTTTTCTCAAGGCGACAACAACATGGCTTTGATCAGAAGTCCGGATTCTGTCAGAATTATTTAATAACAACTGCAAGCGGCTGCCAATGCATGAGATTTACATAATGGAATAAACTTGCTGGTTTGATGACTTTTCCTTTCCTTTCTAATATTCACCCTAACCGCTGCTCTTTTATTGCAAAATTATGCCAATGTTGTGCATATCATCTAGCAGCCAGTGGACAGGTCTGCTCACATCAGCTGCATAGTGTATCTGTATAATCCACCTCACTTTTATTGAATGACAACTTTAGGGACAGAAGAATGAACTAAAGGTTTTATTACTACTTTGTTTCATGTTAATGCTCCCAGACAAGCTTTTTAGCACCAATCCCATGCTGAGGGCTATAATTGCTTAATTTGACCCAGCCATTATCTGAATCATCCTTTGCCACGACATCTGACCGTAAAAAAGCAGTTGGAATTTTTAAAATTTTTCAGCATTACTATATTGGGAACTTTGTGCACAAGAGTATTGTTAATTTCATTGTTTAAAGATTTCAATCTAATGACTTTAATAGGTATGTATGTAATTTTTTCAAACTTTAAAAGCTGTAAAAGTCATGGCATAGTATTTTCTCAGTCCATGAAGGCAGCTAAACGTAAAGGTAAAGGAGTGTAAGGTTGCCAAAAAGTCAGAGCTACAGAAAAGTTTCGTGTCATCAGCCAATATCCGTAGTCGTAGTGCAGTAGAGGAAAGTCAAGTGCAAGTTAAACTTCAGCAAAAGGTTGCCCCCTGGCCATACCATACAATCATTTTGCTGAAAGTTTCTCAACATCGTACATTGGCTTTTCTCTGGCTGTGGCTACTCAACTCAAAATCTTCAGAAAAGTTTATCCTGTAGTGGTGGAGCATTTTCCGAAGAGAGAAAACATGGTCCAGAAGAGCAGGAAATTACAAAATGATTTAGAAAATGGGCCGCAGACGATGTTCAAGCGATGCCCGTTAAATAATAAATAATGTTGGGTTCAAAGAGCTTTACAACAGATGCGTGTTCTACTGTCGAAAGAATGTTTCAATACACGTTAAAAAGTGCGACAAAGTGATGAGTGATAATCCTTTATCACGAAGGTTCACTTCTTCCCAAGGTAGGGACAGCGTTCCGCTGGATTCTTAGCTACGTGACTATAAGCTTTGAAATATTTCATCTACTTGAAGACATACGTTGCATGATGGAGTTTATCTCGGCTTGAAAATTTATTGGGTTACATGAGATATGCTTTGTCAAATCAATCAATAACAATAGTTTGTGTATGGGCCATGGGTAAGCAAGTCATGCCATTTTATTTTCATGAGGAAGACGATTACTGATATATAGCTGGTTTCTGACAAGTTTTACAATTTTTTGGGGTTAGTTTAAATTTTACAAATTGCTCTTGGTAGGCACTTGCATGAAATATTAACCAGATTATGGACAATTTGTAAAATTACAGACAAATTTCTCAATAGGTAATATGCAGTAAATCTGGGAGTTTTGTGATACAAAATTTGTATGAAAATTTTGAGTGCTTCATAGCTTGCAGAGGGAACCGCACTAATTAATATTTTGTGGATTATCCTCTTGCAAATTATTCTTGTGTAAACTGGAATTCCACAAATCTATATTTCTACCCTGAAAATTCACATGTATTTACATAGCTAGTTATAATTAAAAGTAGATGCATTAAAAGTCTTCATCATCATGCATGCAATTCATGTCTCATTTCTCGTAATCGCTTTAATTTCCTACTGTCACCTACATTTATCTAGCCCTAATCTTCATCGGAGATTGCATCACATTGTATCGTCGGAGATTGCTCGTCCGCCCTTCACATTTTCTGGGAAGCCGACAATAAAGAATTGCCTTTTGCGTTCTTCCAGTGGTAATTTTTGACATAATAATTTACCATAAAGATTACCAGAAAATAAATTACCTTCAAACGCCATGATAAAACGATGATGATGACGACGCTCTGTAAAGGAATCCTTCTTCTTCTCCACAGCACAGCGGGCAACAGGCTTCTACATCACGCACACAGTGAATGAGTGAAATATATGTGGCGGAGAAAATTATCTATTCAGCAACAGTCTTTCCCTGTATTGTATGAACTAAACCGCTACCATTGAAATTGGGCTGGGAGCGATGTAATTGTCTGCACACAAATGATGTATTATCCCCTTCTGGGTGAGGCAGCAGCAGATGGTGATAATATCATTTTCAGATGCAGCAAGCAAGAACTAGATTCAAATTATTAGTGGGCTGATGGTTAAACTGGAGTTCTTGTGCAACTACGCCAAAATAATGACTGGTTTTCGATTGTGGGAAAAGACAAACGAAAACGGAGCTCTTTATCTCACTCCAGAAGCCACAACAGGAAAAACTTTCGTAAGTAGGGTAAAAGTATCTTTCTGTGCTACAATTGTTTAAATCACGGTCCTGTTTTCTCTCCTTTCTGCAAAATGCACTTCCCAGTTCCCACTTCCAACCAAAAAATTCTCTTCTCCCAAACCAGTTATCTAGAACAGCTCACAGCTCACCTTACACTGTCATTTTCACAAAACCAAAAAATTTTCTAGTCTTCAAAAGCAAACTGTGTGGGCTAAAATGTAAGCGAAACATATATATATTTATGAAACAATTTTTTCGTAAAACTACAAAACAACAGCCGCACATCGCCAAACTTTATGGTAATGATTGCATCGTGATTTGTAAAACCACTTCAGTTTTGTTCATTATTACCAATAGCATAATCCAATCAAAATGATGCAGCTGTAATCATATACTAGCTTTTGGCAGTCTACCCTCATCCATAAAATTATCATGTAAACGTAACAACTTGCTCAAGATATTAAGTTTATACAGTACAAAGTCATTTTCATCCCTTCATAATTCAATCAGGTGCATCCTTACATTTTGACCTATAAATACAGCCAGAATTCTGTGGGGAAGAAACAGTAAAATATATACATGTCACTCGCATTCGTGGTTCTGGAAGGATTTCAAGACGTGTACCTACCGTTCTTACGTTAGTTACATCGCCATTTGTGCTATACTCTACAAGAGACACCTTGATACAGGCAAGGATAAAAAATCACCACAACCTTCAGTGCTCAACAACACAAACGAAACTGCGGTGCCACGAAGTTAGCATAAACAATCAGATTGTATTTAGTTTTATGGCGTAGTAGGATTTTTTTTATTGAAGTAGTGTACTCACTGTCACTTATGGGGTAAGCTGATTGATTATAATTACAGTAAGTTTGGCAAAGTGCACGGAAAGGAAGTACACTACTACAAAAACTAGGAAATAGGACAAGTGCTTGTCACTCCATCACTACTAATCCATGTTCCTTTTTCACTCAAGAGTACATTCTAGCGCACTTACAACATTAGCTTGGCATGTGCAATAAAACCGTGAAATATGCTTATGACAGTAAATGCACTAAACAGTTGTATAAGTTTATTTTATCTAAATAGTAGAAATCGAGAAAGTAGCTTTGACATACAGAAATAATATGTTTTTGCTCAGGGGATGGTAATTTTTTTTTGCGAAACTGAGTCAACTGCTCATGCAATGCACATGTAATTTTTTATTGCCAGAAACAATAGCGCTCGTTGAGTTTTTTTTGTTCAGTGGTGGTGTGGGATAGCACTACATCTGTGAGTTAAAAGTAGAGGTGCATTGAAATTGAAAATGTCTGCTAGCCGGAAGCATTATCATGTATTTATTGTTATAACAAAAAATAGAACGGCTTAATCGATATTTTGAACTTTACACTGAGAAAAAATGTATAAGAATGTCCTTGACTTAATAAACTTCAATGTTGGATGACATTCAAGAAATGTGGACAAAAGTAGCAGAGTTTCATAATGCCCAAAGTGTGTGAATCACTTGACTAAATTAGAATACTTAATATGTCCTTTCTTCGTCTTCTAAAAATGTGGAGTCCCACCACTTCACAATNACTTCAATGTTGGATGACATTCAAGAAATGTGGACAAAAGTAGCAGAGTTTCATAATGCCCAAAGTGTGTGAATCACTTGACTAAATTAGAATACTTAATATGTCCTTTCTTCGTCTTCTAAAAATGTGGAGTCCCACCACTTCACAATTCTGCCATTCTGCCCAAAAGCAGTTTACTTTGTAAATTGTTTAAATCCCTCAGAGATAAATTTAAATGCAAAATGAAGCGATTTGACAATATAATTTAACTGATGAAAAAATGAAAAGTTTAGGCTACACTGCTACAGAAAAATGTTGGCATTTTCTACAGAGAATTGATCTTTCTGTAACCAAAAGGGGGTAATATGAGACAAATGCTATTTGAGATTGTGTGTAAGCACATTTACACTGCACATTTAACCATGAACGCTTAAATGAAATAAAATTCAAAAACTACACCTTTCGTTCTTCACTTATTGTTTGATGTTAGTTGACTAAAAATGTTTGCATTTAGCAGTTCTACGGAAGATCTTTTGCACAGTCACAACCTGTCACTTTGTAACAGTCGGTTCAGCGAATGAAGAAGTCAGAGAGACGGCCAGAAGGCAACTGCAACAGAGGCTCTAGTGTAGAATGGAGAAAAGGCATGATATTGATATGTTTTGTATGTTGGAGTTTGCACAGGGTTTGGGAAGAATGGAAAATGGAGAGATGGTGATGATGGCAGAGCTGAAGTCACGATCAGACGGAAAAGGAAGGCATGCATGGCTCGTTTATTTGTGTGGGAGCTATGTGCTGTATAAAAGTATTAAACTGGAAAAAAGGTATAGGGCAATGAATAAAAGTTGGTTAGCAGTTTTTAAGGAGAAGTAGGAGAACATTAACTACAAAAGTAGCAGGAAAGGTACATGAACGCTGAAATTTTTATTAGCATTGATGACACTTAATTACCTCTGCTCTATTAGCGTATCATTTTGCACATCGAAGACAGCCTTAGTGCATCAAAGCTGGAGCTGATGGAGAAAATCGAATTTAAAAATGCAGCACTGGGTTGGATTTTACGTGGAAAGTTTACAGCGGATTATTAACCCTCAGATGGGACGGGGCAATGCAATGGTGTAAATGCAAAAAACAGAATTATGTTTGTAGGTGTAGGGAATAGGTATTTATTTATGCAGTTACATATCTGTATAATCCTTTTACAGCTATTTTCTTACAAAGCTCAGCAGACTACTACAGCATGAAATGCGGATGATTTCACGGTGCACATTAAAAGTGGGATAAATCGATAGTTATTTAAATATTGTAATATTTACCCTGTTATAGCCTGAATAAATCCTGAAATGTAGCTATCAGGCTGGATGCAAAAAAATAATCTTGTAGGCGCGCGATGAAGGACGAGCTAATACAAGACCCAGCTCTAAAATCTGAAAAAAATCACAAGCTAGCTGAACTGAACTAGCTTTTTTAAAAAAACAAAAGCTCGTCTTGTTATCAGTTTAATCAAGTATCCCCACATTACACATACTTTTATGCTGTTACTGCATCGTTTTTTTGTCTGTTTACTTATTCATTGCTTTTATTTTTAATGCATTGTTTATGCAGGGAAGGTGAAGGTATTGAATAAAAATAAAATAGTTGGAACGAGACAAGAATGGTGACGAGAAATTATGCACCTAATCGAATAAGCTTACACGGCGAAAAAATAAGGATATTAATGCCTAACTACTAACTTATCAACATCAAGTACAACTTTATTGCTTCCTAAGATTTTTGCAAAATGGTAGAAAGCAGAAGTCTCAATTTTACAAAGGCAGTAGACATGAAGCTACTAAAACGCATTTAAATTTGAAGATAATAACAAGTAATGAATATTTTTAAAGTGAATTTTAATACGGCTCAAGAAATGATGACATCTCGCTTACAAAAACTTTTTCACAGGAAAAGCTTCAAAGTAATTTTAAAGCTGAAAGATGGGGAAGTTAAAGTCAAAAAGAAAATTAGAAGGGTGCTTGAAAAATTCTAGCATACAAACGGCATAATACGACTGACATCACTCCCTAAAGCTATAATAATACCTGCCTATTATGCATTCATAACATGTTCTTGATACTTTCAACGAAGCATAGGTATGCATAAGCATCTCTTTTCCACGCTCACTACCCACCAACCATGTCATTCCTTTTCAATGGGAAGAAAGTTTCAAAGAATGCGTAGGTAAATCTCCAGAACCAAAGTAAGCTCCTTTGTGCATAAATTATGTAGAGCCGAGACAAAGATGGGTAGGAAAAGCGTCTGGATACTCTGGATATTTTAATTTACATTTAATGACTAACCATTTACTTTTCACGAAAATTAAGATAAAAATGTGCATGTAACACAATTTATCATGTACGAGTACCATGTTACAAACTACAAAGAACAGGCCTCTTTTTCTGCACTCTTGGAAATTAATTTTTAAAATTGGAGTTTGCGTTGGTGAATCTGTTTTGTTTGCTCATCGTGATCGCCGTTTCTTTCTCTTATTTCTCAGCACCATCGTTTCCCGAAACATAACATTCATTTTTTGTGTGGCTTATCGCGCGCAATTATCAGCCCGCTTATCATAGAGTGCAGAAAAAGAGGCCTGTTCTTTGTATGAGAGCTATAAATTAAACAATTTTTTGCTAGAAAATTATATCATAGCTATCATTAGTTATTGTCAGAAGAGAGAGTAGCCGTAAGTTATTATGACTGAACTGACTGAATCATGCCTTTCTTAGTACAAAAACTCAAATCAATTTAATGGGAGAACTTTGGGTTACAAAAGAGCATTTCCACGAACTGTTCAAGACAAAAAAGTTCAAATGAGGTTTTATTAGTATTATTCCATGAATTTATGGGATAATAAAGCTAGTTGACATAAATGAACGTAATGTATCCAATTTTCTCAGTTTTGATTATGCTAGTGCCCTGAAAACACGTTTTGACTGAAGTGGCGGATTTGCTTCGGGGAATGCTAGCAAAAGTCAACAGATTTCGAAAATTTGGTTTATTCTGGGATCATACTAATTTTTCAAAGAGATGGCAAATCACATTCTCTTTATAGTAGCAATCGCTACTTCCTATTGTTTGGCAACTATAAGTGCTCAAGCTAGTAAGCATAAATCTACGACAGAAACATGAACGATCAAAAGTAATGTCTCAACTTAATTAACTTTTGTAAATTACTTTTTAGACGATTCACAACCGATGTCAAGCGCCGACCTAGACGAAAAGAAATTTCAACAATACAAAGACCAAGTTTGTGGAGCCGTTCCAGCCTTCAAGGGAGGCGACGCCAATGCCGCTGGAGGTTCCAAGTGGTCAGACTCAATAACAGATGAGGAAATACTCGAACTAGCCTTTGTTAATATGGCATATGGATTGACAAGTGATTCAGTGTCACATTTAAAGTCTGAACTGGGATGGAAAAAATCTGTAATTGATATTATATCGCTGATAACAAAATCATCTTGTAGCGACGAAGTGATATCAGAGCCATTCCTGAATGCGGCAAAGAACCTTTTCCTTTATTACCTTGTGAAGAGGCAAAAGAGTGATAATTCATTTGGAGCTAATATAACCGAAAAGAGAGCGACTGAATGGAAAGAAATCTTGGATTCCTTGACAGAATGTTCGAAAGGAGTGGGACCCATCGAAATAGTTTTAGACTGTGGAAAGGTAATTTAGGTTATTACGAGTAAGTACAAATTTTACACGAATGGATGACTCTTTTCTTACATTTTATTAATAGGCAACCGAATTTGTTGGGAAGGACAGAGCGGCCTACGGTATTCGAGACACATTTGAGCGCTTTGATCAAGAACTGCGTGAAACCGTGCTGGGATTAGATCTTATCATTGACACAGTATGGTGGATGTTCTCAACTACTTATGCCCGATGCTATTCTTACTTCTATCCAAATGAGGATGTAATCTTACTCTTTTACCAAATGTTTCGGGAGGATTTTCTTCTCGACTTTCTAAATCGATGGTAAGGTATATTATCCAGCCATGATGGCCTTCTCAATGAACAAATTAACCATTTTAGTTTTTCCGGAAATTATTAACATTAAGTATTAAATTTTGCTTCACAGGAGATCTGCAGGCCCATTATCTGAACATTTCCCCCTAATTTTTGGCCCAATTGACTCCTTCAGTGCAGCTAGGAACACTAGGAAATGCTGCTTCTGCATCGTATCAATATGAGAGCTTGGCTGAGCGTCAACTAGTTCGTCCTGTCTTCGTATTAGTGAACAATGCAATCCAGCGAAATTTTAAAATTACTACGCAAATTGCTTAAAATGTGCAAATGCTATAATTTTATTCATTTAAAATTAATCGTTGTTTGGACTAACATCTTTCAAATAAAATCAAGGTAAAATTTATCTCATTTCTTGTGAACAAAGACGATTCTAAAGGCTTATAGTTAGATATAAAGCTTGTAAAAAACTTGTCGATATTTGTAAAATCTTTAAACTTTCTAAAATCTTAAATCTTTTGTTTAGGTATTCATCATTTACTCATTATTTTATTAGCCCCTTGGAAGTTTAGTGCTATAAATTATGGCTTCAGGAATAATGCATTTTGTCCACATGTTAAATAATACTTCATAAACTATAGCATGCGGCTTTTTATTATCAAATTCACAATTAAATTAATACAACATTTTACATCATAATTCATCATCATATCAATATTTTACATTCATCGTTGCTCTTCTAAACTAGTCCGAACAAGGTATCTGCTAGCTAATGTCCGCCATTCTTTTCTATCTGCTGCTTTCCATCGTCAGATTTCTTGGACGCCATTATCACTGGTGAAGTTTTGTTAAATGCAATAATCCTCATCTAAAACAATGACCAAATCAAAATAAAAAGTAAATAATCTACTTTTAATTAATTATTGATGCTGATACTTTTTTATCATCAAGAAAAATAGAAAAGGTTCATACCCTAGGGACATTTACCAGGCAATTTTGGGCTCCTCGAAACTCGGTATTCTCCATGTCAAACCTCCAAACGTCATCAAAGAACTTATATTTCTTCAACTTACTCGATTTAAAAGCAAGCACAACCCTCCCGGTGAGAACCTGGCTAAACGATCGGACTATAGTTCGGTCAAATTGACACAGCACTTTGCTACAAAGACCCGCAGGCATCTTATCCCCGGCATGTAGATCTTGAAGGGCTTCTTCGAGCGTCTTTCCTATAGTGGTATTTCGATACTGCGTAGTTGCTCGTGTCATATTCCACTTTTTGATAACATCACTCTCGCTTTGAAGATTTATTAAATTAGTAAAGTCATTCTCTGCTTCACTTTCTTGATTCCCCAAGTAAGTAACCTATATATTATGTAAATGACAAATGAAAATATTAAAGTTGCTATTTAATATAAGGTTTTTGCCATGCGAAATACTAAATGACCATATTTCGAAACTACTTCTCTCCATTTATTTAACTGTGATTAACGCTAATACTTACTTCTTGGTATTCTCCGTTTCCGACCTCCTCCATAGTTCTTATTTGTTCAGCAATTTCAATAATTATTTTTAAAAAGCACTTCTTGGTAAAGGTCTGCTATTTGCGAAAACTTTCTCACCAAAACTTATTTATATCATTAAACAATCAAACAATTGACAATTGACACCAAAACGGTTAAACTCTATAGGTATGTCTGACTGTGTGCCTTGCCTTCCCAATACTGAATACTGAGTACGAAAAAGCGACGGAATGTTTTCACATGCCGATGATGAGCAGTACTAGTAAAGTAAGTAATTAAATAATTACCCGTAGTGACTGTTGGCGCAGACGCGGACCATCATAAAGTTCGTAGTTTGTGCATGTCATGTAGGTATGTATCCTCATTTTCATTTTCTGTCGCATATCGCACGTCGCTCAGCCCCTGCCTTTGTCTGCTCCGTCTGCATATCAGACATCAGAGACTTCCGTATAAGAACTGAAACAAGGACCACACGCATCATAAGATGTAAGAAGTAATTTACAAGCGAGTCACCAAGAACGTTGCTGCATGTCTCAATTAGCACTTTCATATTGCGCATGAATTTGTGGTCCAAGTCCAAAGCTACTGCTACTGGCGTCAAGCGTAAATACCTAATTAGATAAGAAAATGTTGGAACGAATGGTTGCATTCATTTTGATAATACGATATTATGCAAATATAAGCATCCGACACCTTAACTAATGTCGGCGG
>JAHZND010003361.1:0-13109 GCA_027744115.1 Acrocyrtus sp. NNG-2020 | reverse complement strand
TGGGGTCGTATCACATCAAAACTGCTTGACAGGAGCATAATAAGGACATGAGAGCTGGGGAGAAATTTCGTTTCCTAAAATGGTGGCCCCTTCAAAGATTATGTAAACTCTCTTCAAAAAAATCTCCTTTCTTCCTAGTAATTTAATTAAGAGCCAGATAATAAGTTGGAAATTGCACCAGACCATATCACAATCCAGCATCTATTTTACAATGGAATAACACGAAAAAAAATAAATTTCTTTGACTTTTCCAAGCCGTAAAAATATTCTGTGATGGAGGTGGCTAGTACAATGCAGCAAAAAAAATTACTGCACATTTGTGATGCAGATGGTGGTGGTGGTGGTGATGATGAAGGATCTCATTGTCCATTTTTATCCAGCGTATATCACCAGCTTTGTTGTTTTGTGATATGATCCTAATTTGATATAAAAGGTAAAAATGAGCTGGAAGAGAAAAGAGAATGGAGATACCCTCGTGTAAACAAATACCAGATGTGGGTGGCATGCTCTATCTTCAAGCTAGAAATTTTTTTCTCTTTTCTTTTCATAATAAAAATTTATTCCTCCTCTGGGCTCTGGGCCTTTTGCTTTTGCTTTTGCTATATTTACGTAATGGGATCAAACAAAAAAAGGCTTTCATTTGGCAGACAAGGCTGTGAGGATGCATCGACTGGAAGCATCAGCAGCAGTCAACAAAAGAGACAAAAAAATGCAATTGTGAGCGGTTGCTGTACACGGTGAATGCTGGAGGGATTGTTATGACTTGATTTGATATTCCTTTTTTTCCCTTCACTCTCGTTAATATGCTCACATGTTTGGAAGCTCCCTTTTCAAAATTCATTTTCAGTAATGCACAAAATAACATTTCACAGTAGCAAAAGTAAAAATGCTGCTTTTGGATGTTGGATGCTGAATTGAGCCTGAGCCTGAATCCAAATCCCTTTTTTTGAGGATAAAGGAGAAAATAAATTCAATAATTGTAGAATTGTATACACTAGCCAAATCCCAAATAAAAATGTGAGTTTGTGTGCCGTAATACGGCTATTGTTGTTTTGGACGGGTGGTGCGTGTGCGATGCATTGTGCAATGGGCATTGTGAGCTCCCTCGGCCATACGGATATTATATTTGGGGATGATCCACTAAGGCAATAAGCAATATTGAATTAGGATGCAAATATGGAGAAGTGGAAATGTGAGGAGCATACATTTTTCTGGTTTACCGAGTCCACTTTCCACGCACTCAGTGCTCATTACATCAGTCGTAACATGCACTTTTCACTCTCATCGCGAGTGCAACAACTGCACTCGAAGTGCAACTGTTTTAATCAGTCTTTGGGCAGGCCGTCCCTTCCATTTCTGTGTCAATGGGGATAGCACTGGAAAAAAAAGTTTTGTATTTTCCAGTTCCACCTTCAGATCAGAGTAGAGAATGCTTTTACGCGATGATTACGATTTTAGCGATTAGTCTATAAAGCAATTTCTGGGAGGATGGATGTGAATTGTGGATGGATTGAAAGGGGGAAAACGGAATTTGACTGTTAAATGTTTACACTTGGGTGGATATTCACTATGGCAGAGTCGATACGCTCCTCTCAATT
The DNA here is from genome assembly GCA_027744115.1 of Acrocyrtus sp. NNG-2020. Taxonomy (NCBI): domain Eukaryota; kingdom Metazoa; phylum Arthropoda; class Collembola; order Entomobryomorpha; family Entomobryidae; genus Acrocyrtus; species Acrocyrtus sp. NNG-2020. Next base: position 11,511 of record JAHZND010003361.1, on the reverse strand, counting down.
TCCAAATTACAAGTTTGATGTATGATGTCCTTAGCTATCAAGAGGGAAAATGGGTTTTTAAGGGTATAGCGGATGAGGACGTGTGGACGTAGCCATTCTCCTTACGGCTGACCGATGAGACGAGTGGCATCAAACAAAGTTATTAGGCAGGCGTCCATATAAAAAAGCGTGGCAGGGGATGCGGATCTGATATTGTGTGTATTGGGAGGGATGAGAACTTATTGGAGGAAGGCACGCACGGTAGACTGCGGTGTGTGGCGTGCCATGGATATGAAAAAAAGAAGAACTTGGAAGTGACCCAGACCCCAGCCAAGTTTCAATTTTTCATAGGAAAGAAAAAAAATTCCATTTTGATATCAGAACGGACCGGGCATGCATGCACATTTGTCATATTTCGGGAGGGCCATTTATGAAAAAAATGAGCAGTGAGGTGAGAAAAGGATATGATGCCCCAAACGGGGGGAAGAAGATGAAGCAGGCAACGATCCTATTTAAGTATTCAGCTCACAAAAGAAAGAAAAAAAACTTTTTTTTTCTTCAGCTGAAAATAAAATTCCATTTTACATAGAGGACACGGTCATGGTCAGGGAAGATTTAATTTTGTGGAAATAATTGGTGCATATTTGGAATAGTGTCCATTCACCGTTCCTCTACTTCTACAGCTCCACACGCGGAAAGTTATTAGACAGGAATATAAATGGAGGAAGAGGGAAGAAAGGGCCCCAGTCGCGAAAAAAAATGTAATTTGATATCCTCCACAATAAACATACTCTATTCAGATCAGAAAGTGCAGAGCAGCTCAAACATTTTTTCGGCCTTTATGAATAAGGTGCGACTTATATATACGATACGATAAGTGATTGTGGAGCGATTCAAAAAGGGAAATAGTTCTGACATCAAGCTCGTGTTCGGTACGGCCATACTAATCCCTATTCATATAAATACTACCACCCGCATACAACAGCAAGAAAAAATGGCATTTTTTCTATGCGTCATTCCCTTTTATAACATGTCAATATTGTTAATATTGTTGGAAACATCTCCACTTTTAATTGAATTTTATGTGTTGGCTTTACTCATTCGTGTGGAAAATGGGGATATCGATATGACTTCTTTTGGCAACAGTCAACAATGCTTTTAGGTAAATTTCCGATTGTGCTCGGAGCTCAACAACTCAGCTCATTTTCACATTTTTTTGTCCGGCAATCAATTTAAAGTTATTTTAGAATTGGGCGACATTTGGTGAGTGATTTTTTGGAGAGCAGATGGGAAATAATGTGAAAAGTGAGCGTGTTTACACGCTAATAAAAGTAGAAAATGGATTAGTCCTTTTTGGAGGTATAGCTGCACATTTAAAATATATTTTATTAATGAGCTGTAATCAGTAGAAAGTTATGTGCGTGCATGCCCGTTAATGACTCCATTTAATTTGACAGTAAAAGTTAAACTCATTTTCTCATTTTTAAATACTATTTTTTGGTAAACACATGTCCATAGTTTCCCCATCAATCGTGAAGATTGAAGCTGCTCTTTGCTCCCTAATCTTCTTTAAAGATCTCTCTGAAAGCCGTCACCAGCCACAGTCAGAGTCACCATTCACGAGTATTTTTTAAAAAGTATAATCGGCTCCATTGAACTCCAGGAGAACTTTTTTTTTACTGTAAACTGCCCTAATCTGTATATTTTAACGTACTTACTTAATGTATACAAAAAAGGATAAAAAATATTCTTCAAAAAAAGTTTTCATCTTTCAAGAACAAGGGCGGCTTTGTCCTTGTAAAAATCCTTGCCTTTGCTCGTCTGCTCTTTCCTTTAAGTTGCTTCCACTTTTCGCTAAAAAAGAAACTTTGTATTTGCTCTTTGCTTTCGGAAGAAAAAATCCGAAAATTATTTTTTTCTCGTGTTAGAACATGAAAAAAAATTGAAAGTCTCTTTTCGGAACACTTTTTTTCCTCTAGATAAAAAAAGAAATCAGTGTTCGCCTTTGTTTATTATGAAACTTTTTTTCGAAGATGAGTGTAATAGATTGTTTCAAAAATAGAGTTGGACAGATTTACACGAGAAAATGAGTCGGAGTTTCCAGAAGGAGTTGGAAACAAGAAACAAGAAGAGTTACAATTGTTACAGGAGAACTTTAGAAAAAAAAGAAGTTTTAAGTTTACAGAAGAAAAAAAAAGTTTCTCTTTTGAGAAGAGCAAACGAGCAACTGCTCTGGAGAGACATTTTGAGAAAAAAAAGTTTTTTTATCCGGTACAGAAAAAAATATGTACACCTTTTTCTTGTCGTCTTTTTTTTAAAAAAAGAGAATTTCGTCCTACTTCTCTTTCTACCCTTTTTTTTTAAAGAGAACGCTGCTCTTGTAAGAGGAAGAAATAAATGGATTATTTGTGGAAGGCGGGTGTTCACATTGACAGATCAGGGGCTGGGAAGGAATGTTGTCTTGTAGCTTGCTTACTAATTAACGACCCAAGTTCAAGCTATTCCCTTCGCCGCTGATTGATAAATTGTCTCGGAGTCAGCTGCTGATTAGCTAATTATGGAAACGAGGCTCCTCTCTTAAACTCTTAATTGTCCCATTAATGGAGAAACAGTTATGTAATTGATGGCGGGAAAATGAGTGGCTTAATGGCTTTATTTAATTTTGAGTGCGGGAAAAAAATGCTAAAATATTTTTTTTCCGAGGGGAAAGCTTTCCTTTTAAAAAAATGCAAAAAAATATTCAAGCTTTTATACAAGTCCGCAAAGTCAACATCACAATGAAAGCACGTATAGGAAGGGGCCCTCCCGCGGCGAAATCCAGTAATAAATAAAAATGTGCGCCATACGGGGCATCTGTAAAAAAAGGACAGTTTTTCGTTACTCTTAATTGTCCCATTAATGGAGAAACAGTTATGTAATTGATGGCGGGAAAATGAGTGGCTTAATGGCTTTATTTAATTTTGAGTGCGGGGAAAAATGCTAAAATATTTTTTTTCCGAGGGGAAAGCTTTCCTTTTAAAAAAATGCAAAAAAAATATTAAAGCTTTTATACAAGTCCGCAAAGTCAACATCACAATGAAAGGATATATAGGAAGGGGCCCTCCCGCGGCGAAATCCAGTAATAAATAAAAATGTGCGCCATACGGGGCATCTGTAAAAAAAGGACAGTTTTTCGTATTATATCTAGAGCAGAGAATGTCCCGCTAAATAAACCTAATATTTATAACTCGCAAACAGTGTGACATCCATATCTAACATAATTAAGTCATATCACAGTGCAAACCGGAATTATTATTCTCCCTTTGAAAATATCTTCACACTGACACATCCAAAAAACCGTTTTACAGCTTTGTGCCGGTATTTACAGAATTAAAAGATTTTTTTTATATAATATATTATTTGGAGAGCCAGCTCACACTTTTTAGTTCGGAAACCTTACCCAAAAAATATTTTTTCCCCTTCCCATTCACGTGGTGAGACTTGCAAATGTGTCGTTTAAATAAAATTTTCTTTTCGTTATTCTCCCTGAAAAAGGACAGACCACGAGCACCTTTTTTTTCTCCNTTCGTTATTCTCCCTGAAAAAGGACAGACCACGAGCACCTTTTTTTTCTCCTATAAATCACTCAGAAATACGATCCGCATTTTCATAATGCGTTTTTTGCTCCAGTTCCCCAGCCACCTTCTCCTTGAATGAAAATAATTTTTTTTAATATGCTCGCCTATAACAGTATCACCGTTCTCCTGTGATAAATATGACGTATGCACGAGCACATCTCTCGCCGAGATTGTGGTTGTGGCTGCATTGTCCCGGTGCTAAAAGCTCGTAAAATATGAAACGGTGAGTGCTAAGCTGCTCTGCTCCTTAATTATAATTGTGAGGGGTAGTGAAAACGGAATCCTTTTTTTCTTATTTGCTTTTCGACAAAAAAGGAGAAGAGGAAAAGGAGCGAGCAGCTGCTCGGAGGATTTTGGCAAATAACAATAATTAGAAAAAAACACACGTGAAGGATTGGTATTTTGGGGAATTTGCATATAAATTAGTAGGGAAAATTATATAATAGTGTCCAGGAGAGTCAGAGTGTCCTATGAAAAAAAAGTGCGGGAATTATAATTCATTTTGGGCTGCCTTATAATGTGACGGGAATTATTCCGTCCCATGTCTCAATTGATTTGAATGGGATGCCAGAGGAAAAAAAGGCAGAAGGCGAGGAGGAGAAGGAAAGGGCCATTCACAGATTTTAATATCACACGTGAGCTGCAGATTAGTGTGAAAAAAAACTGGTTATGCTCGCTTGAATTAAATCGTAAATTATGAAATTGACAAGGATAAAACGTATTTTGAATATTTTACGAGTTCTCAAGAAAAACTGCTCCTTTAAATGGCACACGTGCTCCCTGGAGAGAAGAAGAGAGGAAAAGAGAGGAAGAGAGAAGCTGATTAATAAAAAAGATGGTGTGGATGTGGAAACCGTAGTAGTAAAATTATGTTTTCATCGATTTGAATTTACGAGGGAGTTTTAAAGTTTTCAGTTTTCAGGCTAGGCTGAAGATTCATTTTTTTGGGTATTGTTCTCTGCTCTCTCCTTCCTAGGATGGAGATGGTGATTGTGCAAGTTTTACTTTGGAGGAAGTTGAAGTTGGTATTCTGGAGAAGAATAGAGTGGGGGAATTGTTTCCTCCTCCAGAAAAGTTTATTTTAGCAACTATTTCCCATTGTGAAAGAGATCTTTGAAAACAGTTTTTATCCGGATAGTTGGATACTTCCACCATCCAACCAACCAAACCAATTAGCCACTTTTTGCATTGACAATTAGCCAAACTCGCCGTGAATGAAATTGATGAGTGCTCTTCCCGTTCTCGGAAATGCACGCCTCCCAACACGAATCCACTTTCTTAATTTTCTCAAACTCAGACAAGGAAATGCAATGCAAACAAGAAAATCATTCCATTTCGTATCTCGCAAGACAAAAGAGACCTGAAAAAAAATTGAGAAGGAATGAGGAATGGGAAGGGATGAAAACAAAAGAGAAGAAATCTATCTCTCTCCTTTTCTTATTTTCTTCCCCACTTTGATAAATGAGCGCGTACATAGCTGTATCTCCCACAAAAAAACAAATCTCACAATTTATCTCATCAGGAAGCCGTTTTCTCTGGTGTGGGAGCTTCAATCCTTTACCCACAAATCCACAAATTATCTCCGTACACGCATCTCCTGAGCTGAGCTGATACGCACAATTCAAAATTATCTCTTTTTTCCACCTGATCACTGATCACGTCAGTAAAAAAGACTTCCCCTTCCATTCACCGACTTACTTTTCAGTGGTTGTGGTTGTGATTAATGTCTTAAAAATTTCTTTAAAACTTCTTCCTTTTTTCACCTGAGCCATGTCAAGCGTATCTGACCTGAGAGTGGGAAAATATATATATTTATTTTTTTGCATTTTTTAATTGCGTAGGTAAATCCTGCAAAAAAGCCTACCCAACAAAGACACCCATCTTCCATCAAGACACTAACAAGGCTCATTTTAAAACATTTTTTTAAAAAGCAAATAAATGACTTACTTTGCAGGGGGCTGAAAAAAGGATCTCGTTAGCTGTGAACGATTCTTCTCTCCATTTTCACTTGTATGGAAATATAATTTTTTTTGGTATTGAGAAGAAGAAGGTAGAAGGAGTAAACAGCAAAAAGGCCATATATTTTCCATCATCATCAGTCAAAATCCAACTTGACAGGGAACATGTTAATCATGTTTTTAGCTATTTTGGCAGCTAATGCATCCGCACGCAAATATTAAAAAAATGATAATGAGAGGTGCAGTGAGCGCAGACGGTATATATTTAATAAGAAAGAAAAATAAGGGTGAGGGGATATATGATGTAATATATCCATTTGAAATGAAGAGATCCCGGCTCATTCTCATATTGGAAAGAAAATATCTTAATAAGCCTGCGAGAAACTGTTTCCATTTAATCCCGTCGGGATCGGGCCCATATTTCATCGTATCACTGATCACCAAAAGCAGCGGGAATCATGGAATAGTATAAAATGAGAGTGTATTTTCCAGTCTTAATTTTAGACAAAAAAACTTTGCCTTTCCAGCTGGATCGTGATGTGATGTAATCCGGGAAATATTTGTAGGGATATTTTTTATCAATGGAATGGAATGAGGTGGAAACTGTTCTAAAAGTCGGGTCTATTCACCACCTTCAAAAATTATTCTATTTGGAGGCAGAAGATCGAAAATGCAAAATAGAAATTGATTTTCCTTGAGAGCAGCTCAAAAGAAAAGTGAAAAGCGGTCCATTTAAAAAAGGGGAGGAGAGTGGAGAAAAAGGATTGGAATTATTCCGATTTTTGACTGAGGAAGTAAGCCTATTACGTAATAGCCCTAAACTATTAGAGAACAATGGACAGGTTTTTAGTTCTTGGAGGGAGCCCAAGAGAAAAAGGAGATCAGCAGATTTTCACGGTTCCAGAATTTTTCTAGTGCACTTTTCTCCAGTTGCAGTTTTATGTACACGTGCGGTGCATTACATTTTCTATCGGAATAAAATCCGAAATGCATTTTGCAGGGCTTTCCCATTTTCCTCGGCTTAATTTCTCCTTTTCTTTCAAAAAACATTTCCCGGGCGGGCTGCACAACCACTTTCCTCCTTTCCTGTCTGAACATTTTTCCCCAAAAATCCCGTCAAAGGAGAAAAGGGAAAAAGGAAAAGTTCCTTTTTCCAATTCGCGTTTTGCAGCCATGAAAAAGCAACACATTTCCGAAAAAAGAGTTGAAAGGTTTTTAAAATCAAAATCAGAAATGAGCTCCAGCTATGCATTATCGTTTTTTTTCACGGTGGTTCCCCCCAAAAAAAGAATATAGCAGCCCACCACCTCTTTTTCTGGAGACTGGAGCCTTGCTGCGGGACAAAACAGCCAAAAGAGGAAATGACAGGCTTTTACAGAATGCAAACGTGCCCAGCTTCAAAAAGCCTTTTTTTCCTGTGCAACTCTGAAAGGACTGAAATCAAAATGGATTTCAGAATCAGAAATCCGTTTTAATGTGCGTGTGGCAGTGGCACTCACTCACGGCCACTGTCATAAATATATTTCTGTATTTCCCTACTCAAAATATTTTTGATGCGTTTCGTCTTTGACTCCACTCACTATTGACTATTCAATTTTGAAAATCTTTCCGCAACTGGGAAAGATCACAGGAAATATTTCCCTTTTATGAGCTGTCCATTGTTTTACAAAGCCTCGAAAATTCGGAAAATTATTCGTAATATCCCCATAAAATATTTGTGGACGAACCTTGATGCACAGTTTTCCTAGTCTCTCTTTTGTCCAGAAATATCTCTGGAAGCGTAATTCCTGCTAAAAACAGATTAATCAGATTTCCACCGAAACCGATCTGTTTGATGATACCAATGCCATGTCTCTTTTCAGAGTGGATTTCATTTAGTGTGGCCGGAAGTGTTTTTTGTTACAGGCTCTCCCAAAAAATATCTCTATTCGCCTCGGGTCTCAACTTTACACAAACACTGAAATGGCATTATCGACAAAATACTCAAAAAAGTATGCAGCCACAGATATCTTCTTCACCTTTCATACTCTGCAGACTACCCCTTTCTCAAAAGGATTCCCATTCTTTTAAAGAAAAATGGGAGCGGAGAGCAACTAAAGTGGGAGAGCTTGTTTTGCTGGTGAACTTTGCATCTGAACTTTCACGCTCCCAAAAACAGCCACGAGCAACTAAACCCATTAACAAAAAAAGTTCCACATCCGTTTTCCCAGCACTTTGCTAAAAAACAGCCCTCTGACCTGTGTCTTTCGAAGAGCACAACTTTCCCCAAGAAACCTCATTATTTTCGATGATGACAACCTATTTAAACCTCTCCTAAAAATATTTCTGAATAGTTTCCTGTGAAGTGTGAACTTCTCTCCTACGAAGAAAACTCCAATCCACCATAAAAAATATGGTAGAGTGGTGTAGTGGTAGTGGTGATGGTGATAATGATAATGAAGAGCATCTTTTTGTGCCACCAGGGACCTTTCCGAAAAAAATGGAAGTCGTTGCTCCGCATTTTTCCCTTTCCATTTTTCCTTATCGATTTTCCAATAAAATTTATGCTAAGTACTGCACAGCCCCATATCTATGCATATTATGCGATGGAATACACTCGAAAATCCTCTCCCAGTCAATTTCCTCAGATAATGACTGCTCACTACTTTAAAAGGAAAGGAGCTTCCAAAGAGAGCATCTCTTTTCTATTGAATTTTATGCAAAAAGCTGTGGAAAGAGTCAATAGTGAGCAGTTAGGAAATACTTTTTTCCCATGACCAGGAACTTTTCCGCTTTATGTCGGGGAATAGGCAATAATCATTTTTCCCTTTTCCGAAAATTTCAAAAAAAGCTCATTGGAAGAAAATATTTTTTCTACTGTTCTTACGCAGTTGCACTTTTTTTCCCGGGGAGTGTGCTCCCAACATGTTTTTTTCTCGGACAGATCATCAATAAGGGAAAAAACCGGTGGGATGCTCTCCAAGGAGAGGAAGCAGGGTAAAATAATACAAATAGGTTGCAAGTTTTTGTTGTTGTAAGGGTGAAATTATACGCTGTACTTGTGCAGGTCGGTGCAACTCTAATGCGGTTATTTTTCCCAACTGATCCTTCCTTGATGAAACATCCTTTCTCTGGAGAATACTTTTCCCCTTTTTCATTTCCAGAAATGGAAAGGAGAAAAAAAACTGTATTTTTCTTACCTTCTTCCACTTCCCTTCTTCCCACTCACTTTTTCCACTCTTTTTTTGGCACCATCATCCCATAAACTCTGATCATCTCACCAACCCTCTTGTTTTCCGGACATAAATAAAAAGAAAATGTACAACAGGCCAGGGAGTACTAGAGCGTAAGGAAGGGACGCTGGATTTGAAAATTTCCTTTTTTGGATAGGATGAAAGCTGACTGATCCCGTTTTTATGTGGCATTATGAACTCCGGGCTGCTCCGTTGTTTTCTTGTCAGTGAAATGTTTTAAGGAGAATTGGATTTATTGGTTTAGTGAGCTGAGCGATTTTCTGTGAAAGTAAAAGAGAAAATGGAGTGGGGATGTATTGGGGAGCGCACTTGCTCCCATTAAATAAACTGATTCGCAGTGGGTATTGGATAAAAATACCGGCAATTCCATTACAACTGATTGACAGGAAACAGCCAAAGGAAAATATAGAAATTGGACTATTATGTCGTTTTCGAAGGGATGTAGTTTGAGCACGATCACGGCCAATAAGGATGTCACTGGAAAAGAAGTCAGTTGTTGGCAGTGTAATCATGTAATCCTTTTAAAAAGGTCAGGTTTTGAAGGTTGTCGTTTTAAAGGAAAAATTGAATTTTGTTTTCTTGTTTGGTGGAAAATGAACGCTCCATTTTTAATTTTTCCTAGTGAAATTATTAATGAGCTCGAAATTGGATTTAGGTCTGGGCTGGAATATAAAAAAAAGGAAAGAAAAATAGAAAAAGCGAAAACTGTCTCGGGATCGGGCTACGCACGCACTCTTTTTTTTGCTGGAGTTCATTCCAGATCTAGATGGGAGTGGACGTAAATGCGTGCATAAAAATGTACTTTTTTCACGACTTTTCTATTTTCTCTTCTCGCGAAAGGGTTGCGAGGTAGGAAAAAGGTCTTGGATAAGAGTGTCGAACCAGTGTGTAAATCAGATAGCAGCTGGATAAAAAAAGAGATTTTTATGAATGGGCCATATTTTATTAAAAGAGAATGGAGTTTTCAGCCCTCGCACTTTTTTTCTTACGCAAAAAAACGAAAACTATATAGCTTGCTCCTTCAGTTACCACCACACTGCCAACACCAACTTTACCAAAACTCATTCTTTTTTTTTCTTCTACATTCCATGAGAAATGTAGTGGCTCACGGGAAGGAGACAGAAAAAAAAGTGCATAGGAAACAATGTCTACTGCTCAGTTGCTCGGGTGCTGTTCTTCGCTGCACATTTTTATGAGCTGCTCGTGATTTAAAGATGTCTTAGTCTTATATGGCTTGGAAAAAATATGTAGAAAAATTTTTTTTACCAAGAAAAGGACGAAAAAGAGAATTGTGACAAGAAGAGAATAGAAAGGGTTGGTAAAAGTTTATATTTGCAGGGTAAAAAAACGCTCACGGTTTTATTATCGTTTCTCCGTAGTTATATACCCACCCGAGAAAAAAAGTCCGATCATGAACTTCAGCTCGAATAATAAAGTGGTGTGTGCGAGGATTGAGGAAAAAGGGGAGGAGAAATAATGGGGATGTGAGAGATGCGTAAAATGTGTGAAAGTTATTGCCCATTTCTATTCATCCCTCCACAGGAATACACACTTTAATGGGGTGGCTAGTGTATTAGCAATTCAGAATTTTGCAATAAAAAATTCACACTGGGAGCCCAAAGTCATCTTCACATTATTGTTTTCTATGCAGATGTCAGCGTGCAAAAAAGGAATAATAAATGGTGGCCAAAAATATTGCTTGTAAAATGGGAAAATGACAACGAGAAATAATTTTTTACAGCGGATTTGCCAGTTTGCTACTGCAACCTTTCAATCAAAAGAGAAGAAGCTGGTGGTGGTGAGAAGGAAAACTGCACTAATCTTGTAAAATGAACATCTGGCGGTAATAAAAAACGGATAATTTTGCACAATCCAATATCGTCCTAAAAGTCCACAGGGACATAAGGTGGTAGATAAAACAGCAAGCACAATTTAGCACTGTTTTATGATTACGGTGCAGCAGCATCTGACTAGTGAGCAGTCTCACTGGAGAAGAAGGATATGAGTCATCCTTCACCGTCGCGCCATTCTCTGGCTAGAAAATGTATTAATTTTTCACAGTGGAAGTGTGCAGCTGGGTCCTTCTTGTTCTCATTCGATTTAAGCTGGAAGTTGAGAAATGGACTGATTGTGCGTTTAGGAAATGCGAGTACGCTTGAATGAGATGGAGTGGCAATACAAGAAAAAAAAATATTTTATTTCTCAGATACATTGCTACAGTCTAGTCTCCTCCGAGTGAGCTGCTGCAAGGAGATGATGATGCTCTTAATTCAAAAAATTCCGATTGGTAATATGAAGCCACCCCTGAGCATTTAAAAAGAAGTAATTGTAGCAACGGGGTAAAATGGTAATCTCCTCATCTCTTTTTTTCCGCTTCATCCATCTAACCAAAAAGGAGGAGAATGAGAAGGAGCACATCTCATAAAATTATATATATTTTTGGGTGCACTCGAACTCGACTCTGTTTACGTTTTATGTCTATTCATGTACACGTCCCTCCTGCTCAAACAATATGCTCCGAGAGAATAAAAGGGGATCTCAGAAAAAAATATGACATGATTACATTCTTACTATCCATCTCGGTCTCGTAGTGCTTGTACTAGGCTCCTCGCACTTTTAGCCATTTCACTGAATTAGAAAAAGAAAATGAGTTTGATGATCCAACTGGAAAGAAAATCCAGTTTCCTGCTTCCGACGAGAAAGGAGACTGGGAGAGTAGGAGTG
>JAHZND010003360.1:0-33122 GCA_027744115.1 Acrocyrtus sp. NNG-2020 | reverse complement strand
GACCAAGTCTAGAGAGTGACTGAGCCTTCCCTCCACTCTGAGCTGCACTCAACTTACGAAAACCAGAACTAGCTTCTCCCTCTGCTTTCAGCAAAAGACATTGCTCAGCATGCATCCTCCGTCCAAAAAGAAGAGCTTCTCATTGTGACTGCGATTCCTCACCCTTCTCAAAAAAAAATAAACTTTTTTTCAACTTGTTTTTTTTGGATAAACACCGTAAACCAGTAAATAATAGCAAAAGGAGCCTGAAAATCCTGAGCAACTTTCGTTTACATTCTGTAACGAAAAGAATTTTTTATTTTGAAGAGTGGTAGTGGTGGCCCACAGCAAATGGCAAACAAAAAAATTATTATGAAAATATATAAAACTTTGCAAAAATGTTTATATTTTCGGTTATCTGTCTGTTTTAACACATCGGTAGTAGGTATTTGGAATGCAGTTGCGAATATCTCAGCCTTTTTGTTGTTAGTGCTCAAGCATATATATTTTATGATGGTGTATCATGTCATGAGTCTGATAGTGATGATGATCGCAATACCCCCTCCCTTGCTCAGTGTATCTTTTGAAAAACGTATTTTCCCTCCCTGCATTTAATACAAAAAACGAGAAGAGAAGAAGAAGAACTCCTCCTGCTTTCCGTGCTTGGACAAAATTATTGGCCTCCTAGTGAGAGCACTCAACTGATCCTCTGTTGGCCAGTTTTGTTGTGAGTTAAGTTGTTACTTTTTTTGCGCTCTTCGGCTACGGCTCCGGCTCCTGTTGATGCTCTGTTTGGTCACCACTCACCACAACAATAATATTTCGTATCCTGTGTGCTGTGGGATGAGAAGCTGCTCTTTTTATGCTCCTATTAAAAGTAAGTTGTGTGGATTTTCTGCACTGCCAACTTATTTTAGCTCTGTGCTCGCTCCACATTGCAAAAATGAAAAAAAAGGTACTCGGTACTCGGTAAACCTTTAGCTTTTAGGTGAACTAATAGCAGACAAGTCGTGCCATTTTGCTCTCGTCCACGGGAGCAATATATATCCATCCCGGCATGTAAAAAGTAGCCCGCTGTTCCACCAGAAAAATTTTATGTGGAGGGTGGAAGGGCAAAAAAAATACAATTTTTGTTCCCGTAATTAGCACTGTGAGACAATCAGTATTATCCTGTTTGACTGGAAAACAATCCCATGATAAAAAAGGCTCACAATTTTTTGCTTAAGTGTGCTCTGCTCTGATAGGAAGAGGCAGAGGCAGAGGCAGAGGCTCTTAGAAGAAAAAAATGTTTAGTATTTTCGTGAAGCCTAAACATTCTGAGTGCACAACAAATGACCATTAAATATGCTTGTTTTAGTGCCGTGCTTGTAATCATATTCGTGGCTTGCCAAGATTATTCCGTTCAGATAAAATACAATTTTTATTGGGCTCCGCGTTTTGGCAGCAAATTATTTTTTGGTGGGTTGTCGTCGTGGAAGAAGAAGCAACTGGGATAGTACTCCGAAGTAAGTGGTGGTGAGCATCTGCCCGATAAAGAAAATGGTAGACTAATCTGAAAAACAATAGAAAAAAGTTGCCCTGATAATTTTCGGAGTTAACAATGCCCCAATGTGAAGTAGTCTTCTTGAAGAGTTTTAATGACTCCTAAATTTCCTATTGAAGATGATTGGAAAGCTGTGACTACTTTTTATTTACGAGTTCCATAACTCTTCCCGAGAACGGAGAAGGGTATTAGGCAATAAATTAATTTTTTTAGATTTTAATATCCAAAAAATCCTCGTAGAAATTATATTTCTCGGACAAATTCCACATCGTAAAAAAATGAGCGTATCTCATAAAGTCAAGTCAAGATGTGAAGGAAAATAGGCAAATTAATTTTTTTGTGTGAACTGGTTTCTAGTTTCACCAGGAAAAAAAAGGGAGGGAGTAATAATATCCACTATTTAGTTAATTTCGGACGATAACTCAGTCAAAAAAAAGTTGATTGCTCACCTTCCAGACTTTTCAATTAATTAGCAGGTAGGTTAGAAGAGAAGTTTATGAGAGGAGTAATGTCTTAATTTCATTTCAGGTCGTAAATTTTCCCAGAATCATGATGTGGGGTGGTTCGCAATTCACATTCCGCTTTTATAATGTTGAGTGTGGCTGCGCAGCGCAGCAAAAATATAAAAAAAACTTTTTTTTGAATAATGAAAGTCAATGGGGAAATTTTTTTATTTTTAACAATGGGAACTCTTCTCTGCACAGAATAAAAAAGATTGTATCTTGAGGAGAGGACGAAACAGGAGATGGGAGTGTTTGGCGTGTCATGTAGTCGCATTAAATATTGGTGAAAAAGTGTAATTTTTTTTCAGCCTACACCTCCGAGCTCTTTATAAAGGCTGAGAGTAGCCTTTTATCCTGCTATTTACATAATCTTTTTGCAATCCTCTCCTCAAAATATATGGACGAAACAGGAGATGGGAGTGTTTGGCGTGTCATGTAGTCGCATTAAATATTGGTGAAAAAGTGTAATTTTTTTCAGCCTACACCTCCGAGCTCTTTATAAAGGCTGAGAGTAGCCTTTTATCCTGCTATTTACATAATCTTTTTGCAATCCTCTCCTCAAAATATAGAAATGTGCATTCCTGTGATTAATTAATGATAACGTCGCAGTTTATTTCATACATTTACTCTCCTTCAAAATAAATATCTGGACTGGCACGCTATAAGTCGTTTTGCGTGATTGGATGATACGGATACGCTCATATTTTTTTAAAAAGGACTATGACAAGCCAACTTTACACGGAAAAGAGGAAAGGTAGAAGGTAAAGAGTGCGCTAATATTAGGAGAAGTTTAGTCTTGAACATCTGCATCAGTTGTTCATCATTGGTTTCTGCAAATTGCAAACTTTTCGGCTTGAAAGGAGGAAAGGTAGAAGGTAAAGAGTGCGCTAATATTAGGAGAAGTTTAGTCTTGAACATCTGCATCAGTTGTTCATCATTGGTTTCTGCAAATTGCAAACTTTTCGGCTAACTTTTGTGAAAGGCATTTTGGAATCCTTTTACGGAGGACTGAGCGGAATGTGTGGGGCTCGCAGTTGGGTGCTCTTCTCTTCTCTACTTCTCCCTTTCCCACTATTTTCCTCTTCTTTTTTTCTTAGCTGAGAGGCACTCGGCTCTTCTGGTATGGTGTGGCTCTCCTCGTGTGCTACATGTAACTTATTATAATGTCATCTGGAAAGGAATCTAACCATCTCATCAACCCTCTTTTCGGCTAGTTTACTCACCCCATCGTTCTATTTCATTCCACACTTAATGTAAGAATTTGCGTGCTCCCAAACTTTTTTAATTAATAAAGTTTTCAACATCTTCAATTGTTCAAATAACTCAACCTGCAGGAAGCTCTACTACTGACAACCTTCCTCTCTCTTCTCCTCTCCTCTCCTCCGAAAAGAACTCTTTTCTTTCTTTCTTATGTAAACATTTGCAAGGCTACTTCCATGCAGTAGTAGCCCTGATCACGCTGATGACGGTTAAAACAACGGCCGCCGCTGCTACACAAATTTTTTTACTCCTGACGTGACCAAATCTATTCGGTGTACTACAATAGAAAATTATAGTAAGGTGGAGGTGGACACGTAATTTTTAAAGGTGGTGGTGGTGGTGGTGGCAGTGCCGCTTCCCAATGCGATGATGATGACCGAGTGTCACCCGCCTCGAGCTAGAGCAGAGCTCTCTACACTAGTGACTTGCTCCCAAAAATCCAGTTTTTTTTAAGGTACCAGAAGTTTTGCATGTGCAAAAGAAAAAAAACTTTTATAATCTTAATCTCGAAATTATTTAATATGGTTGAACAGGAGCCGTTGAGCTAACAGCGAAAAAAATAAGAAAATGATGAAAAAATTGGTGGAGGGAGAAAACGAGAGAGTAAAAAAGGGCAACTACATTTTTTTATATATATATTTTGCTAATGTTCTTTTTTGCGCTTGTACGCAGCTGAGAAGACTAAAAAATATTTTTTTATATGAAGATTTAGGGAACAAGGAAGAAATGACTTTCTCCGTGATGAATGTGCAAATATAGTGGGGTAATGTGGGCATTACATGCATGGCTAGTGTTGCATTATTTCGGAGATTTGTTTCTATTTTCAGCTCTTCTCCTCGGTAAAATGGCTTTGCTAACTGCCTAACAAAAATTTAATTAAAAATTATGGCTTGTTCTATACAGAAAAAACTTTTTTTCTCCTTTTTCCTCTCCCAATATCAGAAAACATAATTTTATCCTGTCGTAGTGAGAAAAAATTCAAAATTGTGAGTTATATTTCGTCGGAATGCTAAAAAAATATTCACGTGTCAATTTGGAGAAAGCGAGAAATTCATATTTTTTAATTTCCTGCCGATAGAAACTTAATTTTATTCCGGGACGTTTTCCTGGAAATGCACCAGATTGGAGGGAGAATATATTTTTTATAAAGTTTTTTTTATTATCACTTTTTTACACGCTAAATTACACTTTTTTTTCTTCAGTGAATATATTTTCTCGATGTATTATATATTTTGTTCTTACAATATTTTTTTAGGTATTTGCTATGTAAAACTATTAAAAGTTGTGAATATATTTTATTATGCATTTATACAGTTTTCCCTCCGCACTCCCATTTGTTTCGTAAAAGTAAAACTTTGTCACATAAATATACGGCTGATTCCGATTACTGATAAAACTTTTACTCTTTCTCTACGGCTTATTTACACACAATAAATGCTAAAATACTTATCGCAATGTATACAAGAGCAGCTTGAATAAGTCCTTAAAATATATTTCGCTACACTCACAACTTACCTACTTTGGAGGGGAAAACTTTGATGACACCTAAATTTGCATAGATTCGGGATACATTACATTTTACATGCTAAAATTTTAGTCTATTTTATAGTATAAATCTGCACGCTACGGAGATATTCCTTTTCTACATTTTTTTGGCCACCAGATTCACGAGAAAGAATGAATTTTTTTTTGTAAACTGAAAGATTTATCGCTGAATGGTTCCCCAGTAGGAAATACTAAATGATTTTTTGCGAAAATTCATAGTGGAATTTGATGTGGAAAATTTCCGCGAAATTTTGCTCACTGATCAAAAGTTTGATTTCCAGTTAGTTAGTCAGAGTGCGGCACACTTCTTGGAAATTTTGTGGATGGTTGAAGGAGCTACAGCTTATTACTAGTTAATATGCTTTATTTACAAAGTGGAATAACTTATTTTGGTTTTTCGTAAAAGTGGAGTAGCGGGAAAAAGATATTATTTTTTCATTTTTTAGCATTAACTCTGTGTGCACGTCATTAATTGCATTTTTTTGTATTGAAATTATTATACCGACTTACTTTAGAAAAAAAATTTCCGGGAATTGTTATGCTACTTAAATGAAATATGGATATTATCCTTTTCTATAGGAAAAATTTATATGATGCAGTAGAATCACTACTGCCGTAATTATTTCCAGGAGTAAATCACTGCAGCGTCATCTCCAGCGGATCAATCTCCATTTCTGCGGAAAAGCGAAAAAAAAGCTGTTGAGCTATATCAGAAAAAAGCGTCGCGCTCGCTATAATACCCCTCCAATTTTCTCCTTTTGCACTCACCCCGCGCAAAAAAATAACAATAAAAAAAGTACCTAACATTTCCACTATCTCAACGAGCCCCCATATAAGTATTTTTTCGCACTAAACTACTTTAAATTAATTTTCTGGAATGCTGCCTAAAACATTTTAGCTCATCACCTTATTACCACTTTGCAAAAAACGATTTTGATACGGGTACATAAAAAAGTAGCCATATCAAAATATATTGAAAAAATTACCCTACTAAATATTTTTTTTGGCTCGTCATCTGCTCTCATCTAATTAAATAAATATTAACATTTTCGCATTAACTCGTTTCGAGCGCATACCATCATCGGCAATTCCGTCGTTCCTTTTCCTGTAGTCCCTAATGAGGCTATCGAACAGCTCCCTCGTACTGTCCTTCGCCTTTGCCATCACATCAGTTATGACAATTAAGTCGGAGTACTCGATTCGGAACTTTGCCAAGAGACTAGCCAGTCTGCAGAGCAGATAAAAAAGAAGAAAAAAAATTGTATTAGTGTCTTTTTAAAAAATATATATGTCTATTGCTTACACAGGAAAAGTACACTTGTTAAAGCGTATTAACAATGGGGTGATGGCTGCTCTTGAAAAAAAATGTTTCTTTTCACGAGTCATCATCGTCACCACATAATTAGATCATTAGCATATATATTGCTACATTGTCAGGCTAACAAGCGGTAGTAGTAATGATTACGCGTTGAAAATAAAAGACAATGTAATAATGTCGTCCACAAGTTCTGTGCAGAGTTTTTTTTTCGGAGAAAAAAAAAGAATAAATTTTGAGCCATTTCATCTCTCTCTTCAGCTCAGCTCAAGTGCATTTTTGTCAGTTGGCTTTTGGCTTGTTGGGCTGAATAGGATTTTTTGTTTGATGGGGAAAGAATGGATGAAAAAAATATGTGAAGATGTAGCTTTCGCTATATATTTTTTGTACTTACGCAGCCTGCTCCACCTCCAGATCCTGCTGCTTGTTAGCTAAAGCGAAGACACGTATTTTACAACCTGCGAAGTTGCTCCTGCTGTGAATAATATATGGGAGCAGCATTGTCAAGCCACCGTCATCATACAACCACCAAATGTCAATGGTGCTCTTTCTCTGCTTCGTTTTGAATTGGACTAAGTTATTGATCACGGATTTTGGTAGTGGAGTGCCGCCGATTCCTCTGCAGATAAGATTGTAAGATACCAAAAAAATGAAATTATTGTTCTATTGTTTGCTTTTCAGAATTTTTCTCTTTTCAGTTCAGGATGACAAGCTGATTGTGTGCTCGCGATGATTTCTATACCTGAACTCTGATCCAGGCTCTTTCTTTGCTTTCTTCTTTTTCTTGTCGCTTCCTTCGGGAACCATTGAGAAGGCGTCGTTCACCTCCCCGATCCTGGGTGTTCCAGGGGGAGTTGCGTCGCCTAATAAATAAGCAGTGATTTATAACAATAATACTAGAATAAATTAGATATTTTTTAAAGAAATACTTGTCAGCTCACTTGTACTAAATGACATGTTCGAATCAGTTCTTGTCAGGCTTTCAACTGTTTCCTCGGAGTCCTCCTCGATTATGTTGGAATAGTCGAAGCCTTCCCGAACTCGCGCAATGCACAGCCCCAAATGATTCTCTAGCGCGTCGCTAAAAAATTTTTTGATTGTATGTACATTAATATAATTTGAAGATATGGTGATCTGCTATTTTATTGCTGGGTTTCTGTGTCGTGGGCACTTACTGGATAACTCTGAAGTACGCCTTCAAATCCTCCAGGTCACAGGAAGTCCAGTCAGACTTGAATCCCATGAGGACAATGTTTGGCTTCAGCTTGCCGATCCCGCTCGCTTGCATGAGGCATCTCGCACCTTCCTCGAAGTCGACGTCATCCACTAGACTGTAAAATCCTTTCAATTTGTGGCTCCCCAGCCAATTATTTCCTTTTGAGGAGAGGTACTCCCGCACCTTGTATGACTGACGATCCTTCAATTAGCAGATCAAACGGAGAAAAATGTAAGAAAAACGGATTTTTATCTGCCTGAAAAAAATATATGCGTTGAGGTGGGCTTTACTTGAATGATATGCCCGCATATCAGAATAGAAACGTTCTTTGTCATGAGGTAGGCCAAATCTATCAGAGTCGGCCGGGAAGATGGACGTCCACTGAGAACGAGAATTTGGGGTCGGTAGTTCTTAATGTGGTCCTGGGTAGTGTTCAGAGACTGGACGGAGGATAGAGCCGACTTGTAATTTTGTGCTTGCGTGGACGAGCCCCAGTTAACGTCTGAATAAAAATTAAAATAAATCGATAAAGGCTAATGGCAATGGGTGATTAATGAGGGTGATGATGATTGGCATTTAGAAGCAGCTGAAAATCAGGTTGGAGAGCTGCTACTTGGCAATTCCTATTTTTAATGAGGTAAGAGCCATCACCACTTCCTACTAAATTGCTACAATGCTGAGGAGGTGAATCTTTCTTACGGAAAATTTTAGATTTGGCTTTTCAAGCAGAACTGTTCAGCTCTACTCGATGCGTAAATTGCGAAATTAGTAAAAGCCAAGTCAAATGTGACCATGTGCATTAGGTTTTGCAGGGAAAGTTTTATAGAAAGCAATTGATTTTACCTGGTTTTATATACACCAGTCCAAAGAAGAGTCCTGCTAAAATGCCAATCGTGATTATGGCCGTGACCCAGGACATCAGGAACATGATGGCAACGCATAGGATAAATCCGATGAAGGCAGAATACACGCTAAAATACTACCCAAATTCAATACCCATTAATTTGCTGTGAGATACGACATCCTATATAAGGGACCTATATACTGATATTTACTAAATAATATTGCATGAATTTTAAGTGGCGTTGAAGTACCCTAAAGTCCGGACGCCATCCCAAAGGTTTCACAAGAGCTGCGTGAAAAACGCAAAAGTTGACTATGGCATACGCAGCCATATAAAAGTTAGAAATTAAGGGTGCAATGGCATTCAGTTCAGCTGTAGGTAAAAATACATTTTTCGTTAAAAATTGGTGAAATCTAAATTTACAATTTATTTTTTTAGTATCAGTGGTAATATCAGTGCTTACCGATCAGAATAAACGCAAGGGCAATACAGAAAGCGACAATATAGGCAAAGAAGGGGTCGTTATTTTTCCGGAACCCTTTTCCAAAAACGGCAATTCCAGGATACAAGTTGTCCTTGCACAAAGCCTGGAAAATTTTGGGGGCTGAGACGAGGCAAGCGAGGGCAGAGGAGAGGGTTGCGGCAAAGCACCCCGCATAAATTATAGGTCCGAAAATTGCCATGAGTTCCATTATCTACGAACCCAAAACACATTTTTTTGATGACAGAATTATGGCATATGAATTTGACGGTAGCAACTCGTAGCCTCCCCTTCTTCCCAACATTTCCAACACGTGAGCAGAATGCTCACACAAAACAAAAAAATATATTTTATTTTCAAGTCATAATTATTCCATTCTTGTTCCGTAATAAGTCTTCCAAAAATTTCGGCTTCTCTGCCACCGAAAAAAATATATATTAAAAATGGGCTAAGCACGAACCTGGAAACTGTTATGGCTTCCGTATGGGCACCTATCCCCCATGCAGGTCCCATTTATTCCCTCAAACTCCCAGGTTTTTGCAATTTCGTCGGTGCGATTCATATCCACTGACCCATTCATTATTATAGGACCAGTAGCATCTCTGAGCGTCTCCGAGCCGGAAAGGAGTGCGAAGATGATGTAGCTCACGGTGGTGGTCAGGATGGCGAGAAGGGTTCCTGCATTTTAATATTTCGGAAGTGTATGTGTGGAAGCACATGTGAGCATAAACACTTTACTTTGTGACAGGCAGTTAGTTATAAATGCAGATGCTGGGAGGAAACAGTTTAGAGCATTTTAAGGAGGGAAAAGATGGCTCCGGAAGATATCGTTATCACGTTCCGCGAGCCCATAAAGTTAGAGTATCATGAGAGGGAAAAAAGAAGACAAGATGAGCAGTAAGCGAATATTCTCATTGAAAATTTTACCTTTGGGAATTGCCGCAGATGGGTCCTGTAAAAAGGAAAAAAAAGTGTTACAGAACAGAAATAAATAAAAGTTAATGATAACAAGGAAAATCCCTTTGTTTACGAGGCACACTTGTGCGTGTCTCTACAAATTATTCGGAAGAAATATGAATAGCTTCAAATGGCCACTTCCGCGTAAAATAGTCGGGAGGGAGTCATACCTTCAAATCTCCAGAAATGTTCGCTCCAGCGGTAATACCTTTGCGGGGAGGGGAAAACGAACAAATCTTATTAAATTCCCGGAAAAAGGAAAAGACATTTTTCTACAAAAAAATATAAATATATTTTAGGCTAAAAATAGAATTTCATAATTTTCCAACCTGTTGCAGCGGGAAAGAAAATGGCGAAAATTGAGAAAAACCCGTGCACAGTATCGGATCCTTCGGAGGCTCGAAAATCCGGCACAAAATTTGTTGCAAAGACCGTCGCTATCAAAAAAATTTATTACATTCTCGCCATTATCATCAATTTTTAAATAAACCGCTCCTAAATTTAGTCATCAGAATTCAGATCAATACCATTAAATCCGACATATCCTCGGGTGAACTCATCATTATCGACTGGACCTATAAAGGCCCCAATTAAGAAGTCCAAAATAGCCACCAGCAGAATAATGAGGAGGACAATTTGCGCCTAAAATGCACACACGAAATATTATATGGGATAAAGCCGTTTTGATACTCAAATCGAATTTCTTTTTATAGACATTTTTTATAGCGTGGTGAATTATATATATTTTCAGTGTTTACCTTCGACTCCCACTCCGTCCCAATGATAATAATCGCCTGCATTACAACCAGCGCTATAGTGCCGACCACACGGATATCATTCTGGGCGTTGTCGATAATTTTCACCTGTGAGCAAACAATAAAAAGCGTTCTCATAATGGTAGTGGTAATTACGTTACGATAAAAACACTCATCATCACTCCCATCACCATTATCATTATCTGAAAACGGCCGTTGTTGGTTTTACGTGGATATTTTTTTTCGTGCTTTCATAAAAAACATTTTTTTAATATGAGCTAAAGCTAAACCTATCAAAAAAATATTTTCTTTTCTTTTCTGAAAGCTATCAATGTACAAGATTCCCTTTTTTATTTTCACAAATTACATCTACAAAATATATATTTTTTGCACTCCAATCCTAAATGGTAATAGCTGACCGTAAATTGCATGTAAAAACAAGTGTCATGCAAGCGAGGAGAGTAGGTTTTTTTAGCGAAGAAAAGTGCATCTTATTACCAGCGATAAAATATGCGCGCATAAGCTCATAACAATTTTTTTTTCTCTTTAGACTTTTTTCGATTGCATGCCTCCTATTTATCATCAATTTACAGTCAATAGAAAAAGGAAGAAAAAAAATTGTTTTCTTATATTTTCACAGCACATGAAATCACTAGCACCACTACCACCATAAAAAACTGAGTTTAAAGAGGGCTAGAAATGGAGAAGAGCAGCGACAGGGCGGTGTAATTGCATGAAATACGGGCTAATTCCAAAGACGGATGACGAAGAAAATAATCGCAATGGCGATGCATGCATATTACTTATGTGAGCTATTCAAAAAAATGAGTTATTGCCGAGAGCCGCACATGTCCTCCGCTATTGTGTGTGTGGCATGTGCGTGTTCCCACTCTCATTATCTTCCCCTCCGCAAAAAGAAGAAGAGAGCTTCATTGCAAAAGCGAAATTCTAATAAAATGGATGAAATGATGATATTCGCCGTCGTCACACGCCATCCTTGCATAACTTCGCTTTTTTAAAGGATGATTTATCGCACTCATTCCCAGCTCGTCTTTGACGCGTTTACTATTTGCACGTTGCATAATGTGCGGCTTAGGTCTGAAAAGTATGTGGAGGGAAGTGGAGAGGTAAATCACGTGGAAAAAATTTTTTTAAAAAGAGAAGTGAATTCATTAGTTTCTTAGATGAATATTTCGTGCCTTGATCTTGATCTTTGAGCCTTAATTTTTCTACTCGAGCCATTTTTCTTTTTTCTTTGTCTTGTCAGTAAGTAAATAAAAGTGTGGTGGGAGTGGAAGTGAATATGATCACGCATTTTTACTTTGCTCCATGGATTTGAGATGATGATGGTATGATGGAGTTTAAATTATTTTTTGGATTTGCAGTTCATTACCTGAAGCACTTTCAGCAGATCGTTTAAGGACTCCGCAAATCCGACCGTGTGCATTGCCACAGCTGTAGCATTCGCGAAGGCAAAGATTGCCCCTACCGCTCCGCCAAACTCGGGCCCGAGTGTTCGCGAAATCATAAAGTAGATCCCACCACCCCGCACCAGCCCGTTTGTACTAATTGCAGACATCGAAAGAGCTGTAAGGGTCGTTACCGTTGCGGAAAGGCAGATGACAACTATTGCCAGACCTATTTTAATTAATCAGCACCATTCTCATTTATTATTATTGTCCTGGCTGGAAAGGATAGCAAATTATTATTTTATTATTATTTTTTTACTCTTACCAATTCCAGCTTGGGCCACCACCCAGGAGAGCCGGAGGAACAACATGACGCCCCAAATATTAAGGAGACATCGCACAAGGACTCCCTCAATCCATCCAAACTTCACAGCCTGACTTCCAGGCTCCTCTTCATGGTCATCCGATTTCTGGAAATGGAGCAGAACCGTTAATCTCCGGATTATTGGCTCTCTCGCAAAAGCCTACTTATACTCAGCCATTTTCCCCAAACATTTCCTCTCCCGTCTGCCATCTCTCACAAAAGTTATTATTTCCGTCGGAATTAGCATAAAAAGGGTAAAAAGGTAGACAAGGGAACTCATAAATATTTGAAGACCAACCTTGGCATACATGGCCTCGCTGCGGAGCTCATCCAAAGTGGGTCGGGATGCCTGTGCGATGGCATCCAGATTTTTGTAATTATCCATGCGAGGAAGTGCCTCCCTCGTGTAGTAGGCAAAGTTTTTCCCGTACACGGTCGCATTATGATCCTCCAGCTCGCTCAAGTAGTCGAACTCTTTTGGCAGAGTGACACTCTTTTTCCGCCCTCCGCCTAATCCCTGCGCGAGGGAGGATCGCCGTGGCTGCATAAACTGATTCGGAATGATTTCGGCTGGGGCGCTCCCGCCACCTCCAGAACCGTCCACTATTTTATTAACAGCATTATTAATTTCCAGAGTACTATCTTCCGGGATTATCTCTCCTCCGAAATTACTGGCCGCCGACACCGGCGGCGGTGCATGAAGCACTGAAGAATTTATGCGATTCACCCGAAACCGGGAATCGCCCTCACCTCCATTTGGAACATCCGTCATCCTTTCTGCGGACTCGGGAACTACTGTTGCTGCTGCTGATCTTTCACTAGTTCCTCCACTAGGTCTTAAGGACACTACTGCTGGTGCCGAGGGGCACTCGATATTCGGAGAAGCCGGAGCTGTGGAAGACTGCGATCCACTGATTTCCTCTAACGGGACGTGCTGAATTGGCGCTCCACTGCCAGTTATAAGCGACAACGATCTCGCTCCCAATTCACTAGCTGGAGGAGTGTTGGGGAATGTGAAACTGTTTTTCTGAAACCACGGAATTTTGACGGCTGAGGTTTTGAGCAGCTCGGCTCAAATTACAGTGTAATCGATATCAGTGATCTTTTTTTAAGCTCGCGTAGTAATTAATAAGGTCAATACTGCACAAGACTAAAAAAATCCGTTTCTCGCTATGAATGGAAGCACTACGGATAAGCAGCACTAATAAAAAATAACTATTTGTATAATGTTATCCCACACGAGAGTGTTTTTTCGCGTTGCTAAAAAATGTGCTTCTTATGAGAAGTGTGGATTTCCTCAACGAGAAGTCCAGCCGAGGTCAGCCTTGCAGCGTGGTAACTCTATATCGACTTGAATCCTACTTAGCGAGTTCACACCTGGACGCGAAAACATCAACGAATCTCAATTAGATAGTGATACGCGTGTCACTGCTCATTTACCAGCTTAACTTTTATGGGCTGGGATAACGCTGCAAAAAATTAGTGTGCAATTTGTGATGTCAACTGACCTAAGCAAAAGGTGGCATGGCGTAAGCAAAAAAATAATAATTAGGTTAATATTGCTTACCGTGATCTTACTGACGCTCAGAGAGTTAGTGGAGCTCTCCAGGTGATGAAATTAGGATGTTACTAACAGTCCGGTTAAATCTAAATTCAGATTTGGAAAAACAATTTTTATTGGAGAATAATCGAAAAAAGGAATCTTTTGCTGGTCATGAGGGGCACGATGACTTTACGCACTTGAAATAGGCAGTTTTGGTATAATGCACTGTCACCTAATTTAGCACTTTTCAAATGTCAACTGCTACTATAGGCTTGTGTAATGGTACCAGTTATATCTGGAAAGTTATTTTACTCTAACATTTGCTCGCTTTTACTCTTAAGCTATTTTTAGCTGCGGCCAGCTACAACTACATCTGCGGAATGAATAGGAGGCACATGTGTGAAAAAATAATTTTTCATTTTGAGCAAAGTAGCAATTATACCATTTGCTCATATCTAAAAAATTTTTATTGAGTAACAGCAATAATATCTAGTAACGGGCAAGTGTTATCAAAAAAAACAATTTTTTGGTGCTGGTAATGAGAACGGAATTTAATCTATTTTAAGCCAATCTCGGATTTGGAGTCGTGACATGTAAAACAGCTTAAAATTATCGATGACATTCCCAAGCAAAATAATATTTAAAAGATGAATCACTAAAAGTTATATTTAGACGTCGTCTAAAATATTTAAAATACAGCTAATTATTGTTTAGTAAAGAAGATAAATTTTATTTTAGAGACCGAACTATCACCTTTCGGTTGTAAAACTTGCTAGTACGCTTAAAATTACTTGGAACAGCCCAGCAAATTTTTGAAAATTGCAGTAAAAAACTAAAAAAAAATTTTTTTTCATTTACCAGCAAAAACACATCCAATTCCAAATAATTGCAGGTAATAATTTTTAGCTGGAAGAGTAGTTAAAACGGAAATAAAATTGAAACTTGACGTCACAAAAATAACCACACACGCAACTCAACTCACTAAAAAATAATTTCAGGAAATTAATTTATTATTTTTCTTTATTGTTACTCCGTGTTCATTTTTTTTAGTGATTCACAAGTTACAACCCAAAAAAATATATTTAATTAGTGTGAGTCCTCCTTTCCGCGGGAAGGACCAAATCTGGACTAAATCCTTGTCATATAAATGCGGAGGTTATAACTTTCAGATTTCCAATCGACACTTTTTTTCCTATAATCTCGCATCCCGTAGTCAAAGTCACTTTTGCTCAGTGATTTGAATTAATTAGAATCAGATATTGTAATTAGCCGTCGTTGTTTTTGCGTTAGTAGTGCTGATTATAAACATTTTTTACTCCTCTTTATTACTATTATTATTACACGTTAATCGCCAATTTTTACTCTTTCCGCTGTTGCTCTCGGCTTCAGCTTCATATAAAAAAATCAACAATAAGATTATGTACTGCTTGTTTTAACGTACTCATTTAACTGCTAGATTTTTACCTGTGATGATTTTACTTTTACTATCTTGCCAACGAAAATTAGTTTTTGCTCATGAGAGTACGAGTTTTTTTACGGGTGCGTCGTTAAAACAAAAGATACGTCGGCGAGCGTCATTTTTACAGGAGTAAAATATCAGAGGAAAATTTTATTCTGAGCCATGATGACAATTCCAACTAGTGGGACACGACGACATCTGCAATTAAAATGATATTTCGAAGCTTCTCATATACAGCTTAATAATCGCGCACGCAGAAGCAAGCTGGCTCATTATGAATATGTAAGCGCTAAATACAGAATATGACGGGAAGGGAAAATAAAATAATATTCCTAAAATATACAGATTGTATATGGCAAAAGCCAAGGTGCATTAGTTAGAATTTCAGTCACATGCTATGTGGATTCCATTTTGGGGAGAGATGAGATGAGATAAGCAAACTAAAATATTTTGGGATGTGTCACTGAATTAATATTCTGCAGTGGCACTTTTTTAATAGTGCAGTTTGTGTAAAAATGATGTTATGAAAAGCTAAGTAGATGCCTAATTGGTGAGGAACGCGCATTCCAACGAGATGGATTGAGTCTGGATTCTGGATGCTTAGGAATATTGGAATTTTGGATATTATTTTTCCCCAAAAAAAATATGTTCCAAATAGGTTAAAGTTGCAGTAAAGGAAGAAGTTGGGTGGATGTAGGCAATTGTCATTGTCTGTTACAGTGAGTTAACCTAGAACAATGTAAATTTGTAGCATTGAGAGAAGCAATGGCACGCTTGTGCACAGCTCATTATTACTAAAAATGTGAAGGAAATGGTGGCTGATGGCAGCTGATAAGTGATAAGCAGTATAATAATCAGAATCAGTATTTTTTTTCAGCTGTGCGTCAGATTGGTGTCATTTGGGATATGAGAGGAAGCCTTAGTGGCTATGAGTGGCTGGGAGTAAAGTGACATGTTTCAGAGTGGGAATTAGCCAAGCCGCAGAGCGAGAGCTTCACATGAGATATTTTTATTAGTCGTAAAGGAGCAAACTAATTAGCGCTGCATTAGGTCATGATCTTGAATTGCTAATCGTGTGAAACGGATACCAAAAATCTCAAATGGGTGGAGGTTTGTTGGGGTAGCTGCTTAAAACAAAAGACTCACTCATTGAGTGAAAAAAAAATCGACGTAATTATCCACTTAACGCACAATTGTTGCGTATCGCTTTTCTATACGAGGAGCTGCTCCTGCTGAGAATGGAGTGCCACGTCTCGTTCTGCAGATATTTCTGTTTGCGCAAGATAATTCCAGTGAGAGATTTAAATATTGTCTAGTTAACTGGTTAACTCTTATTAACGTTGGATTGTTTATCGCTTCTGGATATGATATGCTATGATGATTGCTGCTATTTCTTTTACGCAGGTTTCTTTAATCGTAGCTGCTCAATAATGCCAAACCATATCTGATGGTTTTCATTATTAACACTTATTTTTAAACAAATATGAATGGCGCATAAATTAGCCAAGCCAAGTTAACCAAGTTAGGTAATAAGCGCAGAATTTTTTTGAAGACTATTCTAAGTCAAGAGAAATCTGTTAGTGGATATGAGTTGATGATCATGAATCTGTTTTAACTTGTGTCACGACGGGCGAACTAACTTGTTGATTTGTCTCGTCTCTCGTCTCCCAGTCAAAGTGCCAAAATACGGAAATGACTACTTGGCTACGATTTTCCGCTTAATTGGGAGCATATTAATGAATGAAATTGTAGACGACTTAATGGCTTTTTGACAAACTCATAAAAATATGTGCTAGCTGATGACAGAGCGGAACAGGAGAGTGCATTTATGAGGCGAGAAAAAGGAGCGAGGTGAATTAGGCACTTTGCTTCTTGACTATGTCGCTTATTTCTACTAGAAAAGCAATTTTTTTAAATGTTTTATCGCGGGACTCAGTACATCGTAAAGAAGATGTAATTGATTCATTTCGCCGGACTAAAACAAAAGCGTCGAGGTGTCGCCTTAAAATTCAGCTCATGGTCTTTCTAAGCTGTGTCGTTGTCACTTGATATTCTAGCACCGACTGCGCCATTTTACTACGGGAATTAATATATTTTTTATTTTTGGAAGCAAATTCCACATGAAAAATTCATGACGGGGCTCAATCTAGAAAAAAAATTGTCTTCTTTAAAAACTCAACTTTGTTCATGGTGGACTATGTCAACTAGTCCAGGTAGCACTTTTAGAATACGCTTGTCTTGGTATTTTAAGAAAACTTCTCCTTACGGAGCAGTTTTCAAAGAGAGTTTGCAAAAAAAAACTTTCTGAGTATGATTTTCTATTTGCAAATGGATTGAGCTCGACACGCTCATATGATCGACGCTGCGAAATTTATGAACAAGTCGCAGAAAACAGGTTAATGTCGGTTATTTTTGCAAGCCAGCTTTCACATTTCTCCCTCTTTAAATATTCCTGCGCAGGTCTTAATCGGGGGTGAGCTATGTCACGTTTCCTTGAGCTCATTTTGGGGTGTAGATGGCGAGCAGCTTCAAAATTCAGACCATTTCTCAAGAGACATCAACGACTGCGGAGGAATTCAAGTGAAGTGATATGCATAAAATTAGCAAAAAAAAACGAAAGCGAAATATTTTGTGCGTAATAACAAGACTGGGAGAGAAAGACTACTATTTTGCGAATTTTTTTTTGCTTGAGCAGTACATGAAAATGCACTTGTTTATTTTGAAGGGGTCAACGCTGCAAATTTGTAATTAAACTTGGGAATTTTCACTTATTAGTCCTGTCACTTTGTGCACTTTTTGCGCGACCTTTTCGGTCAGTTCTTGCTGTTGTGGATGACGCCACCGCTCGAGTCTTACTCCAAACTGGCCCCCCTGTCGATTCCTCTCCTGTCACGGACGCTGCTCTTTCCGACACTGCCCCAATTCCATCCTGGGATCCTATTCTCGCCACAGGAGGGAATATTGGAGTGTCGTGATCGAAATGAGGGTCCATAGAAAGAATCCCCGCCGATGAAGTTTTAAACCAAGGGTCGTCCATCATCTTCTCGAGGGGAACTCTCTTATCCGGCTGCGGCTCTAGAAGGCGATTCATAAACGACTTAATTTCCGGACCTAGCTTGTCCTTCACTTTTGACCGAAATTTCCAGTCCCTTGTAATCTGCGCTTCGTATAACTTCTTCAAGCTAGAGTCGTCGAAGGGCATCCCCTTATTTAGCATAATGTACAGGATTATTCCGAGCGACCAAAGGTCAGACAGTCTCGGGTCGTATGCACTTCCCCGGATAATTTCCGGGGCGGCGTAGCTCACACTTCCACAAAATGTTTCGGACTTGGGCTCCTTGTCTGGATGGTAGTACCTGGCGAATCCGAAATCCGACAGCTTTATATTGTACGCTCCAGTCAAAAGCACATTCTCGCATTTCAGGTCGCGGTGCACGATTTCCC
Organism: Acrocyrtus sp. NNG-2020; assembly: GCA_027744115.1. NCBI lineage: Eukaryota > Metazoa > Arthropoda > Collembola > Entomobryomorpha > Entomobryidae > Acrocyrtus > Acrocyrtus sp. NNG-2020. The sequence goes on along the minus strand of JAHZND010003360.1, from coordinate 14,505 downwards.
TATCGTGGAGATATTTCAGTCCTACAATAATTATCAAAGTAACAATGTTACTCGAGACGGCTAACAATAGGAAAACAACTCCAAAAAATATTCTGGAAAAAATGTTACATCATTAAGCGAAAATTAAGTTCACGCAGCGGGAGACATGCAAGCGTCCGGATAATTGAAAAGGGTGGTAAAGTGGTAATAATGAGCGGGCTGCTAACCTCTAATTAATTGTGTAAACCATTGTCTCGACTGCTTCTCATCGACAGCGCCGTTATTGCGGACAAAATCCAGGAGATCTCCGTTTTCGCAGTACTGCATGAAGAGAAAGTACTTATTTTTCCGCTGCAGAATCGAGTGAACTCTGATTACGTAGGGGTGCGTTACACGGCTCATTATCTCGACTTCGCGTGGGAAAAATTTCACAATGAAGTCTCGAGGAGCTTGCGCCCCATTAATCAGCTTGCATGCTAGCCGCTGCTTCTTTTCCGGATTTTTGGGATCGCAGTATTCCGCCACGTACACCTGGAAATAATAGATTTAATCGGTTTCTTTGTAAATTTAGGGTAATTATCACATTAGCTCCATCTCTGTGTTCGAAGGCGCTCACTTAATGAGAAAGGGAAGAAAAAAATATTTACTTTGGCGTAGGATCCTTCCCCTATCATGTGATCCAGTGTGTAGCCTCGCTTCGCCAGCATTTGCTCATCGGGTCCTTTGCTCATGGCACTCATTTTTAATTAGACGATTTTAAAAAAATGATCCAATAATATAGTAGCTGGAAATAGATGCGATGGAGTGACTGAGTAGATGAGAATTTTTTTAAAAGAATTTTTAAGAGGTTACATAATGGCTATGGCTGCTAGATCTATGTATTGGCATATGGAATACTTCTACTGGAAGGTCTCTGCTTGACTTCCAGCAATATTAATTGGAACGTGATATCCCCTAGCCAATTTTCTATAGAGTGCGATTGTGTATGAAGTTTCCATGGGCTGACCTTTACTTGCATAAAACTGTTGCAGTGAAATAATATTTGTAACAGCGAATTTATTTAGTCTGCAATTTTTAAAAGATTTACGTAGTACGAGTAGATCAGTGAATGAGCCAAGAATCGAGGTGTGCAGAATTTGAAGATAAGCTTGGTACAAGTTTTAAAAAATACAGTTTTGATTTGTGGAAATCTTTTGTTGTGTAGCTCTCCGTGTTTTGTACGGTCTTAATTTACCCCATACCCAAGTCATGGAAGCAGAGTTTTCTCGATTTCAAGCCGGATGCACTACGAGAGTAATTTTTTGCTACAGATCACACCTACTGAAATGATAAAAATTCGGGTCGTTTAACTATTGAGCATATTGCAATAGGTGTTCCACGAAGATTTCTCCGTTTGCTTTGAGTTCCCCCATTTCGAGGTTACCGAAAAGTATGAAGAAACCGTAGCTAGGAATCAACAGGAAGTTATCCTTGTCCGGAGAATTTCTCTAGTGAAGGCAATTTCAGATGCTCAATTTCTCGGGCAAACCATAAATCTTTTAAGTTCGTGGTAGGTAGATTTTTGATTTGTCCCCTTTTAAGGCTACATTTTAGCAGTTACCCAATCCATTTTTCAAAACTCATTCTATTAAAAAAGGTGCGCAGTTGTTTCCAAAAATGAAGAGTACATGAGGGTCGGACTAGCGCTCTGCGGTATTTTCCCCATTGCTGACCCTTCCAAAATGGGTACGCCGAGGACCGCATTCTGTAAGTTGAAGATGAGCATCGTCGACAAAGACGGAGATTTGCTGTTTACTAAGCCGGTAATGAAATACTAATTGTTCCTCATTCCATTTTTCTCTGCTCATTAAATTAACATTTATAATAATCATTTCCCGACACAAGTGGAGATCCTGGGAGAACGCAGTGAAATTTCGCGAAGGATTAACGCACTCAATGCCCGACTTTATACATTTGGATGAACTACTCGCGAACCAGGGATTCTACTCTCCCAACAAGCTCCTCCGTTTGAGGGTCGAGGGAACTCTGTACAGCGAAATTCAGCAAATTCCTTTGACTGTGGGGAACGGAGCACCCACAAAAACTGCTACAGCAGCAGCGATTAGCTTGTGGGAAAACAATATGCCGCAAAGTGACCTGGACCTGTTTGTTAAAGACGAGAAAATTCTATCGGCACACAAGGACATACTAATTGGTGCACAAATTAATTAAAATTATATTAAGTTAATGCTAAAGGAAAAGCTATTCGAGATTTCCATTGAATTTATTTATTTTTCTAGATGTCGAGGGAGTGCTCGGTAATATTGTGGAAACGGTAGCATCCCAGCCTGGAGTGCGAGCTAAATTGCAGCTGGATGACATTTCTGAAGCCGACGCATTAAAAATGCTTTGCTTCATTTACACCGGCTCTGTCAACATGGACTGGAGCTCTCCTGAAGAAGTGCAAAGTCTCGCTGAAACTGCAAGGACCTATGAGCTCTTAGATTTACAGAGGTACTGTGCGAATAAAGTTGGGAAATTCTTAACTTCAGCAAACTTTTTGGACATGGCAAAGGCCCTGGAAAAGTGTCTTCTTGATAGCCCCTCCTACCAGTCACAGTTCAACAAATTCTTTAGAAAGTAACTGCAGCAGTTAAATTAAAATCTTAAAAAATTTATAACTAGTCATCATCTTCAAATTATTATTAATTATTTTCTAATGCTCCATCCCAAGGAATTCGAGTAGGCTCAAAATTAACTACCCATTTCAGCAATACGCGAAGGAAAACCGGGACGTGTTCCGAGCCATCGTTCTCTATGAAGGGGTGGACTAAACTAATTAGTTGCAGTTAATAATGCATTTAAATTACGTTTTTGTTACATGCATAACGATAAATCTTTGTCTGAAGAAGAGAGCTCTTGAAGTGAAACAGTTTTGACTTTTATGTTGCAATAAAGAACATTTTTGGTAGTGCAATTTGCAATACTTGCTAAAAGTCCGCACATATAAAAATTTACATTGACAAAATAAACAAAAAAAAACTTCACAATTTAGCTGACAGGACTGAACAAGATTACATATAGCATAATAATGGATAATAAATGGTAGCAGTTCAGTGGTAAAAAAACATCATTTTTTGTAAAATATACAACAGAAGTTGGCTCTAGGAGAAATTTAGGCTTGTGATGACGGATGCTCGGAAACTCGGTTTGCATTACCGCTCCGCGAGTGGTTGGCAGTGTCACTTGCGGTGGCTCCAGAAGTGCAAGCCATCAGACCAAAATATTCTGTGGAGAGGTGGGAAAGCGTCATATTTATATTTAGCTGGATAATATTATTATATTTTGGCAAAATTATAATTTTATAATTGGCGTAGCCACGGAGGAATTTTGTGTGGTGGACTCACTTCCGACCCGTGGATATTTTTGGCTGATGAGTAGCAGATTTTTCTCGTTGAATCCGAAAATGAAGAGAACAGCGAAGAAAGGGATGAAATGGATCAGCCGGAGACATACGGATACTGCGCTCAGAGGATCTGAGCTCCCAAGAAAGTAGTCGAGGGGAATGGACAATGATGTCACGCCCATCACGACGACCAGTTTCAAGAACAGGGTTACCCTAGATGTGCATTTTCAATGGGACTCAATTAATTAGCGCATCATCCATATTAAAATAATCGTGCAAGTAAATTTAATTCGCCACTAACGATCTCCACGTATGACGCTCATTCCGTGACTTTCTCTTCGCGGGATTGATTCCCCGGCGATGTCTCCATATTAGCGCAGTAGTTAGCAGGAAAAACAGCAAATTGAGAAGGAACATAATGCCCTGCGTTTGAAAGCCGAGCTTTCTAATTGGCGAGGAACATCTTCGGTGTGCAAAAGCATAAATGCCTTTCATTTCGTTCATCTCCTTCATCCTATAAAATTTTTAAAAATTATGCAATTTTCATCCAAAAAAATAATTCACACCTTCCATCTCCACACAAAAACCAATTTCATCTTACGCGGAGCTATGAGAGAAATAGAACGCGAGGAGGACCACAATCAGAGGTAGCCCCCATGAAAACAGCAAGTACATGCATAGTCTTCCCTTGTATCTGGCCACAGTTTTGGAGGTTGTCTCCAGTTTCCTGGAAGTGAAAAATATGCATCAAATCAATTACCACTCACCATAGTCGCCTAATCATTGCATCACGTAAAAAATGATTTTTTTTTCTGTCTGTGAGGAAAAAGGAAGAAAATGAATGACAGCTCATCACCAGTCTCCTTTTTTTATCTTACCAAAACATGTAAAACAAGTCAAAGCACATCACGGTCCAAGTGGTGTTCAAAGCAAAGAAGAAGTATTGCGCGACTGCCGCTGAAAAAAAATATATAAAATATTATTTATTTGTTAGCAGCTAATTCACATTTCGAGTTTAAGGACCGAGAAAATCTCTTTTGGCTTTTGTTATGCATATCAGTTCCACAGCTCCAGTACCTATAATCACACATCCTGGAGTGGACATGACTTCCAAGGAGTTTGCATCCAACAGAGTTCTCAGTCCCTCCATGAGCACAACGAAGAAGAGAGCAACGAAGATGTTGAACTGGGTCCACCCTGCCAGATTCTGTTTATCGTAAATTGCGACGTAAATAATGAGGAGAGTGAACACTATTACTGCCGCGGTGACGCACATTCCTCCGAACAGCCGTCGGTGGAAGAGCTACAAAAGAAAAGGAAAAAAATGAGCGTAAACAAACATTCGTTTTTTTGTTTACTGGCCACTCATGAATAATAAAAAATTAGAAAAGCTTTATCAACATTAAACAACAAATTTATACGAAATAGAAGGTGATAAGAAAAAAAACATTAAAATAATATTTATTTTTTTGTTCTTTTAAGCCATCGCTCGAGTGCAAGGGAAGTGCATAGCTATCCGCTTCATAAACTTACGTAATCATCGAAACTGGCTATTTGACAGAAGACCAGTATTTGGTTTTTGTGATAAATTTGGTGAGAGTTAACTCCAGTGCTGTTGGGCTGGAGGAGAGTAGGGTCATGGTCCACAACCTCATCCAAACAAAACTTGTTATCTTCCACCGGAAGCCAAACGGGCTTGAACCAAAACTTTAGTCCAATCTCTACCGACCCATCATCCAGCAGCATGAACCTTAGAAGAGAAAACAGAAAATTTTATCTATTTTTTCCATATATTCAATATCCAACGGATGACATTCCGTAGACATCACGGATTAAAATATATCTCAAACCACTGCTAATTACTGCAAGCGAAGAGGAGCATTACAATAAAGAGCTTTCCCATATTTTTGTCTAGCCACAAAAGCGCCCATCGCCTATTACTCTTGCGGTTTTTAAATTATTGTTTTGCGCTCCTCTTCTCAACCAGACTTAAAAAACTTCTCAAGAAGGTAATCGAACCTCATGAGATAAATTAGGGAGATTGCAAAAATATATTTTTACTGCTGGGTTTGCTCTTGCTGCTCAATGCTCAACTTGAGTTGGCTTTGGCTACGTCATAAAAAAAGTTCGTAATGAATATTTTAATACCCTGCAGTATTCCCCAGAAAACGCATTAAATGGCGTAATCCCTGCATTATCTCCATTAACGATCTCATTATCTTACCAAATGTCTTTAGAGTTATTTAATGACTGTGTTGCTCCAGCGCAGTTGGGAAAGTCGTACATGTACTCGGCATCCTTGAAATTTACCAAATCCCTGTGCTCCTTGTAGGTATCGGAGGTGCTCCTAAACACCGCTGGCTGCCACTGTCTCTGCTCTGCAATCCCAACAAAAGAATAAAACAGCGTTAATAAAAGCTGAAACAAGGAAGGACTACACTATCGCTCCAAGTTCAGACAAGGGAAAATTTTACAAAATTTTTTTTCTTAATTTCTTCTAAACGCTTGCAGCCCAGCCACAATCCCACAAATCAAGGCTATTTCTTCGAACAAGTAAAATTTTGCTCGATGCACTTTTAAAAATTTTTGATTTTTTTTTTCAGAAAAATTTTAACTTTCGCACTTGTCAATGCGCTTACTATATGACGTTGGTATTTTTACACAGCTATGCCCCATCCCATTGTGATTAGTAGATGGATTGATGTTGCTATTGTTGTTAATTGTTGGCCGCATATCCAGTCTTTCGTCAGGTCTGCAGCATTTTCTCACTTTGAGTTTGTTGTGGGAAGGAAATGTAGCCTGATCGTCTTCTGTTTCTTCGCAGAGTGCGACTGTAAGTGCTGTTTGGTCAGAGACAGTATGATGACTCCTGTGGGAAAGGATGTTTTTAGAAAAATAAAAAAAAAGTTGTTAAAACTGTCATAATTGTTGCAGAGTGGTCAACAAGTGTACGCGCTAAGAAAAAAAGTCAGCTTTTTGTGCATAAATTGTTTTCATGTAAATGGCAAAGAGTCAATTGAAAAAAAAACTTGCTTACACATTGTTTACCACACAGAACTTGTCGGACTCAAATGTTCTGTTGAGGGAGGAAAGCGTCAGAGTGCCTTGGTACACCCCTTCCTTGAATTCCGCCCCGGGAATGGATCTGTACACGACGTCCTCCTTTGAACACTTAAGGGTAATGCTGCCCAACAATAGCAATAAAGAAATATAAAACTTTAAAGTGCAAAAAAATTAATTAGCACTTTTATCAATTAATTATTATTTTTACTTACTTGCTGGATTCATAAACATTTGTACTATTCAAGTTTCCAGTTGCATTTTGATTGTGACTGCGAATCCTCACCAGTCCCTCCAAATAAAGGTCGTTGCATTGATACTTTTCAATCATGCTTGATAACATTCTTGGCTCAACTATTTCGGCGAGGTAGCTTGCTGTGCAGTGCACCAGCAGCAGCGCCGCTACACTTAAGTCTCCTGTCCATAACTTTTGTCTCATTTTGGCCATGCTTTTCTGATAAAATTTTTTAATGAATATAGTTACACACTCTCCTTTTCAGGACACATTTTTATAGAGAAATAGTTTTCCCCTGAAAATTTGGTCACTTATTGGACTTGATTTCGCAATGACAATTAAACATTGCTAAATAATAAATTAATAAATTGCCTATTGTTCTCCCCACTAAAATTTCACATTTCACAACTGACATTGCATCCGAAACTGTATTTTACAAAACTCTTTAACTGCTGAATAAATTTTCGGAGAACTGCTCACATTACGTCTCGTATTTCAACTTCCATGTAAAAAATTATCGCTGGAGTGAGTATGACATGTGCTCTGTAAACTTCTCAGGTTGAACCCATCATCCTTCTTCTCCTCGTCTCTTCTCACTGAATCACTCATCACTGCATTTTGCACTTTCGCTTTCGCTGGCTCTATCAAGACTGAAGCAGAAAAGACAGTTCGTATCTTAATGTCATTATCACCACCACAGCACAATTCTCTCAGACCGCACCATCAGCAAAAGCTCATCCTCCTCTACTCTCAGAAAGCATCATTTCTTCTGCAGAGTATTAAACTTCCAAAAACAATTCAGCTCACCAATGAGCACTATGTCTAATTAAAAATACAAAAATATATACTTTTCCCCTTTAATAATAATACTTTTAAGCATGTTTACTGAAGCGCGCTGTTTTTACGATATTTTTTGTTTGCGCTTTGCACACTTCTCTGCTCGCTTTTGTTAACTTTTAACTTAGTGAGCTGTAAGCAAGTCAACAGTCAAGTGCAGACGATATTTAATTTAAGTGCCTCTTCAAAAAATGTGTACATCAAACCGGATACTGGATCGCATAATGAGCGAGGCCTTGTCACATCAAGACAAGTTAGCTTCACTATTTCAGAGAGGAAACATGGGAAATGTGAGAACCACTTAAGTGCAGCTCTAGTAATGTAGCAGCATTTTAAGATGTGGCAATACTGCTCGCAATTACCACAAATAATTACTATAATTTTACATGGCGCATACTAGAGGAAACATGGGAAATGTGAGAACCACTTAAGTGCAGCTCTAGTAATGTAGCAGCATTTTAAGATGTGGCAATACTGCTCGCAATTACCACAAATAATTACTATAATTTTACATGGTGCATACCCATGCACATTATTATTGCTCTTTCATATTCACTCTTTGGCAGAACAAGAAGAAGACAGAAAATTGATATTGACAGTGAATATCGTAAACTAGTGAAGGAGTCTGATTCTCTCAAGAATCAATTATTCTTGTGTTGTGAAAGATCCTGCTCTCGTAAACTCATAAAAGCGGAGCTCTCCTCCTCGAAAAATCCTCATGAATAGTGATACAGTCATCGTCACCGTCACCAATACAAAATATGAGTCATTTTATTACTCCCTCACAGTTTAGCTTATTTAATCATTCTAAGTTCCTCCTATCAAGACTAAAGACATGTTTTTCTTTGTCGCTTATTTTCCGAGAACATCTCATCTCACATTACAAATATTAACAGTGAAAAAATTTATTCAAGGGATAACGGATTTCACACTAAAAATACTGTCACACTACTCAACTCACACACATTTTTTCCCATAAGTAGACCAAAAAAACTGGGAGATGAAGATGAGCAATGTCACTACCATATCAAGAGCACCCAACTTTGAAGCTCAAACCTAATTTTCATACCACAACAATTTTGCTATATTTTTTCTCAGAAGAATTTTCGAATGCGAAAAGACAAAAGAGTCCTCATCCTCGTGTAGAGCTTGTCTCCTGCCACACTTCACTTACGCTAGTGCCAGAACCATAAGTCACTTCAGAGCATATTAAACATCTAAAATGCCGTATCGCAACTGACACCACAACACAGGACTAAAGATAATAGCAATCTGGCTACTGGCTCATATTCAATATTAGTACGCCGACCGGACTACCTTGAAGAAAAAAAAACTACTCAAGTCAAGTCGCGCTCCCATAGCTTCTGTTTGTCAACTGCTCTCATATATGAATACAATTCGCAATCTGCCGTTTTTATTTGCGAAAGCCAAGCTGTGCTTTAAAAAATAATTCTTTCCATGAGGGGGACAACTCTGCTCATAAAGTTAGCCCACAATAATAAGTATGCATATCTGTCCATGTTTAACCTTTTAGCCGTATTTTTTGCTCAATTTGGATATATAATTTTTTTGATAGCTTTGCTGCAGTGACATTTGACAGGGGAGTAATAATAATATTCTTATTCTGTATCCTTTTGGATGGTGCTGGTGCTGGTTCTATTAGATGTATGGCCGATGGCTTGACGTTGTTTTGTGCTTTTAATGTCTGTTATACAACTCATTACTGGCGACAGAGAAGGACACGCAGTTAAAGGATAATTTATATATTTTTTGGTAGTTTGTTCCCCTGATAATGATACACAATATCCTGCTTAGCTTTTTTTTGCGTGTAACCAAAAACCGCAGCGAGACACAGGGCAAAAAAAAGTAAAGTCTTATTGCAGTGGGAATGTATAGTGATAGCTAATTCGCTTTCAAAGATAAGAGGATAAATAGCTATTTTACGGAAATTAGATAAGTGCTAATAGTGTGTTTGCTCTTTGGAGTTTGCTTTTAAATTACATCGTTACTTTGCGAGTACAGAGCTGAATCATAATATGTATTTTTACGAATGTGCCGATCGCTGTCACCAAGCTAAATGAGCGCAAATGGGATGATCTGTGGTCTTATAGTATTTCGGTTGATGGTTAATGCTTTAATTTGACACAGTTCTCTAAACTGTCGCGAATTATCGTTGCTCTGCTTAAAAGCTTTGAAATGTGCTGAGATAGGAATAGGAGTGAGCTTGTGATGGGAGCGAGCGGGGAGCGCCTCCATAATAAGTAATGAGGAAACGGACGCTAATCTTAAAATCTTTGTTTAGGCAAGGCTTCAACCGGCTAAAACTTGTGGGTCGTCATACCATTATTTGGCAGAATGCGTAAAAAAGCTTATTCGCGTGGATTTTTTTTATTATTTGGGCGACTAATGGAACGACACATGGCATCCAATTGTACTTTTTTTCTTTATGGTGCCATCTGGCAAATTAGGTAGGATATATTTTTGCAGAAGGGGAAATTTTTTTAGAAACTTTTTGAATGTGTAGAAGCCACAAAATTCACGTGAAATGTCGAAGAACTCGAATACGGAGCCTGCTAGGAGCATACTAAAGGGTCGTCCTGTGCATACGAAGAAAGATCAGGGGAAATGCTCGCTTCCGACTAATGGCGCGGGAACGGGATCGGTGGACCATGGGCGTGCACACTTTGACGAAATGAACATTTTACAGACTCATCATCCAGGTTGAACTTCAAATTTAAAAAAATGGGAAATGTTCGCTTCCGACTAATGGCGCGGGAACGGGATCGGTGGACCATGGGCGTGCACACTTTGACGAAATGAACATTTTACAGACTCATCATCCAGGTTGAACTTCAAATTTAAAAAAAATGTGCAGAAATTTTTATTTGTGTGAAAAATTTTATGGTGATGAAAGTAAAATGGGTTCTGTCCGATTTTTGTAGACAATAAGGACTACGGCCATATGAAAATTGACGAGCCGAAAACGCCGTTTCACCAATACGTGGAGCCACTAGATGACCCTGGGCAGTCCAAGGGCAAGGAGAAAGTGCAACGAGGAAGTGTCGGATATACCAAGAGCTCCACGCTTGATCCGGTGGCATTAACGAGTAAGCTGTTGGACACGAAAGTGAACCAGTCCAGTGTAGTTGTGGCCACCAAGGAGAGCGACGACGAAACTCGGCGCATGAAGGAATTCAAAGCGAAAAGGGCAGCTTTCTACGAGCGAGAGTTTGTTAAGAAGGGGGATGTGCCGCCGGATGATTAGGATGATATTTGTGCAAAGCGGAAATGATTTCAATTTGCAAAATAAACTTTAAGCGTTTTAAATAAATTCATTTTTCGTAATCTTTGAAGTGAATAAAATATTTCTGTGCTCTAACTTTATTTGCACTTATCCTGAATGAGCTTATCTTACGATTTTATCACTACACTCATAAAGACTCGTAAACAGGATCGTCAACAACGACCACCATCCTCCCATCGGAATCGAGGGCTTCATAAGTAGGGACCCATCTCGCAGGACGGGCATGCTCCTTCTTATCCATTCCCACAACTCTGTCCGCGAACTGGAGGGATCTAGGATAAGAGGAGTAGTTAAGTCCTTCCTCGAATTCCCTTGGGTCGTCTGTTTGAGGTCGGAAGTGGGGTGGAGGCAGCTCCTCGGCTGCTCTTCTTTGATTAGTCAGCTCGACCATGTAACTAGCCGCGAAGAATATAAAAACGAAACGAAATGGCCATGTCCAAGCGAAAATTTTGAGGAAGAAGTATTCGTTGTCGAGATAGTAAAAAACTATGATAAGCCTAGAGATTCCAACTGACACGGTGAACACGATCCAGCAAAATATTAGACACCTGTTTTTCTTGATAACAACGGAATCACTCATAAATTGCAGACATAATGAAAACCGAGAAAATTAATTTAGACTGGGAGGGTAATTACGTACCTTTGAAAGTCCAAAGTAAAGAAAGATCTGCACTACAAAGAGAAGCACAGCAGTTGGCACAAGCCAGTTCGTCAAAAACTCTGAGGAAAATTAGTAAGAAGAATGGCTAAGCTCATTTAACTTAATAAATTACTAAATTGCTGACCCCGGCCCTTTTTGTAATCGCGGCCTTACCTAGTTTTGCTAGTAGGTTAGTATACGCCGCCTGAATTTCCTTCTCCGGCTTATTTGAAAGCCTGTTCGATTTTGAAATAGATTAAACACGGAAAAGAGTAGAGTTCAGAGAATTTGTTAGAAACTTACTGTGCTCGAATATCGTTCTTTATGGCATCTCCATTCTTCTGCCTGTAATAGATTACTATAATGGAGCCAGCCATAATAAACCAGTAGAGCTATAAAACAGCAAAAAGTTAATTTTTTATTTCTCTCATTTGGTTAGTAACAATAAGGGAAGAAGAAACAATTTTTGCTGGCGTACCAATTCAAAGAGAACAAACCATTTTAGCACTCTCTCCAACTTAAAATGCCTGCACCTCTGGCAGGCCATTATAAGATACTAAAACGGCAACTGAAAGCCGGGCAGATATCCTTCCAGAGACTATCTGACCTTCATCCTTTTCACTTTCCCAACAAGAAAGTATTCATAAATATGAGAAATGTTAGAGTGGATAAATTATGAAGTTTCTAAAACGACAACGAGAAATAAATTATTTTACAGCAATATTTTTTTTTGTTCTTAGATGCTTTTATTGTAGTAAACTATCAACAATCATTTTTTTTATTCTGTCATTGCATTGGCATTGAATTGACCATTTCACTGCTCACTCAGTCCTTAAAACTACTGCTGACTTATATAATTTCTATCTACATTATTTCATCTTCATCTTGTAATCTTTCCGACTTATGCTCGCCGCCAATAATAATGGTCACTAAATATATTATGCTTTCTGGCATCTATTTAGAAAAAAAATCTAAATTTTTTACTACAGCAGATAAGCACTCCACTGCATTCTCCCTATCCAGTTTAAAGATTGTTCCAGCAAGAAAACTGATTGTGTTCAGTTGCTAAAAATTGTACTTACATAATGCTTTAGTTTTACAAGTTGTACTTATCTACGCCTCCTTACAAACTAGCCCATTACTGCTCCTTAAACTTAATTTTATTTCATAAATTGGTAAAGTTTTTTTTACTTAACTGACTGGGACGCTTTTTTGTCTTGCTGTCAAATCCCGAAAAAATACAATTTCGAAGGTAGTTATTAATATTTTTACTCACGCAGGATTTCTTACTATACCTCTCAAAAAATTATAGCATTACAATATATTTAATTTTTTATCCGTTTGCAGGTACAATGTACTGGAGCTACATAAAAACATTTTTACGCGCAGTGCTTAACAAAAAATAGCGCAGAGCTAGCAAAAAAATTAAAGATATTTCCTAGCGCTACCAGCAGCACTAAACTAAATAACCGATGCTATAGATTATTTTTAATTAATTAGTGACTAATGAGTCAGAAGTAAAATTAAATCCGTGTAGGTGGTTAATTTTTACTGTTCTTAACTTTATATACAATTTTACACTGAAAGCTATCAACAATAATTTAATATTGCAAATTAACTAAATATGACAACAACTCAGTTCTTTTTTTAAAAAAAATCTATTTTAACTTGAAGTAGGTACAGTCTTTAGTGAAGAAAAAAACTTGTAATAAAAAAGCATGGCAAATCTCGAAATAAATATATTTAATTGATACGCTTTTTCGAGTACTCATTTTGAAAAAAAAATCCTTCCTACACAAAATATATTTACATTCGCTGTCCACCTCAATTTTCTGAAGACTCTTTGAAGATAAATTTTTGCAAGTAGTTTGAAGTAGTAAAAGCGCTAAAAAAAATCCGCGAAGACAGAATTTGATTTAAATAGTAGTAAACAGCATTACAGATAAGACAGTAAAAGTTGAAGTTGATTATGGCTCAAAAAATGTTAGCTAAATGAGTGAATATTTTTAAAGAAATAGATTTTTTGCGGAGGCGCTAACTGAAGCTGATTTATATTGATTCTAGATTTGCACCTCCTAGTCTTGACACGTAGCTGTGAAGGACTTCGTAGATGTGAACGTATTGTTCCTTTGTTTGTACGGAGCCTCCTCGATCCTGTCGCAGTTTCATAACGATACGAGGAATGTCTATTTTGTTTTGTCCGTCGTACTCCTTCATGGCTATGTCGGAGGCGACTATGGTCCCACTTCGTCCTGTTCCGGGACTGTAATGAGGAAATGAATAGAGTTTAACTTGTTTTCTGGATTTTGGGGTAGCATGAGAAAAAGTTTTAACTTGGAAAGATATATGAGTACCTGCAGTGTACTAAAATAGGAGTTTGTCCTTTTGTGAACTTTCTCGAATTATTTAAAAAGTCAATCGTCATTTTCGGGGACGCTGGCACACCCTTCTCTGGCCAAGAATGGTACCAGAAGTGAACTACATCCCGTCGTAAATTTCTCTCCATGTCCTGCAAAATCAAATGCATGTAATTAGAAAATTAGTTTACTACAGCTAGTACAGCTAAACGATGGGGAACATTTTGTGTAAACCACAGCTCTAGTAGTTTTGCAGGTAATACCTTAAGGACAAGGTATGAAGTGATGCAGTTGTCGGAGATATCTCTCTTCTCCAAAGTAATTTGGAAGTCTCCGTGAAGTTGACTACAGTCTATGGTCTCTGAACGAGGGTAATACTCCGCACATTTCGTCTGTCGAGACAATTAAATATTACCTATTAAAATCTGTATTTCTCTTTTCTTCTTTAGATAAGGAAAATTTAACAATTGCACTTACGATTCCTCCTTCACCAAAGTCAGTAAGCATAAATATGACACGAATTTCTTGCTCCCAGACCATCCTCCAGAAGTCAACGATAGTGTCTTCCAGTGGTCCTTGGGTAATTATGTACCTCTTCTGTTCTCCATTTGCACCCTATTGTAATTAAGTAAAAAATTCATTAAATGATTATATTTCCGATTACCCTTTCGTTCCATTCAAAAGAGCAAATGCTTTAGGACTACTTAC
>JAHZND010003359.1:0-40882 GCA_027744115.1 Acrocyrtus sp. NNG-2020 | reverse complement strand
GTCGTCCAACACAAATGTTTGCCGACAATGATAAGCATTTGAATAAGAATTGTCATCTTTTAGTTTGGAAATACATTGCAATTGGAATGCTGTAATAAATGCTTCTAATTCCAATCAAATCAACACCACTCAATCAGTAAGTTTGTCCATCATCAATAATCGCATATCAATTCAAATGTTTTTTCTCACAGTTGCTCACTTTTGATAAACCTAATGGAAAAATTTAAGATACACACAAGTTTTTGTTTTTGTTATATTAACTTCCTATAGCCATAGTCAGTTCCTTCATTTTTATATAAAATTTGATAAATGATTATCAAAGGGACAATTTAATTAAAGCATTAAATCTGACATTATGCTACAAACACAATTTATGGTTTTAGTTCGGCTTTACAATAATTATTAAAGTTGGAATATTTTTATTTCTCATTCTCAATTAAAGACCTAATCATCGAACTCAACATTGAAGAAGAAAGGTCTAACTACTTTTTTTAATTCCCAATCAGAATGTTGATCAGCATACGGCATGTTCAAACAAAACAAAATTACTGATGGTGTACTATTTTTTTAAATAACCTTTTACTTATAGTCAGCAGCCGATCATCATGTTCTGATAAAAATACAAATTGAACTAAACCAAGTAAATTCAATGGTGGTTGGTTAGTCAGAATTGGATGTAAGCAATTTTTCTTTAGCAGATTTTGACATCATTACTAATACCGAATACCGTTAGGCTAGAATATCACTTTTCCGATACATATAAAGACTAAAGACTAAAGGTTGGGTTGTCAGTTTTAGTAAAAGTCTTTTTGAACAAAGCGATGATTCAATTTCTACGATGATTACATTATCTTACCATTTCTGTACATAGGTCGTTGTTTACTAATTTACAATAACGGTTATTACGTTTTTATCAGTTTAGCGTTTATTTGACTTATTTGACAAAGTAGATAATACAAAAGCCGAAGCTCTTTAAAGATCTTGAAACTGTTCTCCTAAATACTACACACTTCATCCTAATGTACTTGCACTACCCAGACAATATTGAATGTAGTAGTAGCCTTTCTTTCTATTGTACACATTATTATTTACAATCTTGCCATTGCCAAACAATAGAAATGTTACGTTACATCCAGTTTTTCGATTCTCATAGACATAGAATCGATTTCTTGCTTGATACTAACTTCCCCCTTGAGAACATTGAGAAAGCTATTTCTTGGCGAAAGAGAAAGGGGTGACTCGACACTATTACTACCGTTGCAACTTCCGTCACTGCTGTCGTCACAATGGAGTAACTGGAATCTAGTTGCTTTCGACTTATTGGGCGATTCTCTGAGATCTTCCAGTGACTTTGAACGCGAAAGAAGGGGAACTGGAAACTTTTCAGTCTTTCTGTTCTTATTCAGTGCGTCATAAATGGGTAGCGAGTGCTGCTGTTGTAAAACTAGTGGTAAAGTGGGCGTTGAATTCGGACCCAGCACCCGACTCATTGGACTAATTAAAGTGTTTGTCACAGACTTTTTTCGGTTAATGTCGTAGGGCAAAGAACGGCACAATTTGGAGCGACAGCGCCGGCTGAGGAGCTTGCTCCCTCCATACACCACCATCTTCTCCATTCCTAGATTTTCTTTAATTGGAAGGTTCAACCAATCATCTTGGGAGTCATCACTGTAGGAAACACAAAACAAGCCATTTTAGAAAGTTATAAAAATATTTTTGCAAGACAAATGCTGAAAATGTAGTTTCATTTTGTGTTGTACACAGACAGCCACAACTAAAAAACTGACCTAGACAACTCCTTTCTCCATGATGGGAAACCACAAGAAGTTTGATGATCGAACCCCTCTCAAACGCATCTCATTCAGGAACTCCCGTCGCGCATTTGTAACAGTACTCAACATCCCGAGTCTTTCCAATGCAATGTCTAAATCCTCCATAGCATTTCCAATCAACAAACTTTCAAAATCGATCCTGCATGCGTTACTTCCTTAATACTTCATTCTAATATTTGGGAACGTTTTCTGCACGATTTCAAAGAAGAGAAAGCAAAATTGGGGCTTTACTTTCTCCACAACATCAAAGCTCCAANTTTCAAAGAAGAGAAAGCAAAATTGGGGCTTTACTTTCTCCACAACATCAAAGCTCCAATCTTGTTGATTGTTGATCCCTTTCCAGTAACTTCAGGCTAATTTAGATTCGATTTTGGAATACCAGTTCTCGTGCCCCAACCGACAACCGACAAGAAATGCCTTCAATTCAACCACGAACAATTCTATTGATTCCACAATAATCCTTCCTTCCTTGTTCCCAATCCAGTTAATTCCAGTTTCAACTCATTTAATGATTAATCTGAAAGCAAAAGAACAACAATCACAATTATTAATTACTATTTTTATCTATAACGTACGACTTTTAATCAGCAGCTCTAAGTTGAAGGTTATATACCACTCAACTGTCTGATATATGTAAATGCACAGTAAATAATTAATTTTACAAAGACGCTTTCTATTCTATGGATGCTATTAAAATACCTAAAGAAGTATATTATTAATTAACACTTTCCAGACACAATAAAGGTCACCATGATTATGGGCAAGAACAAAGCAACAACAATCAACAAACCTACCTAACCAATAATGACCAAAACCATCGAACCAAACTTTTCTGAAGCCTAAAATGATAAACACGACACTGTAAAAGACTAGTGGACAGCTGAAGAGCTGAACTAGCTCATTTTAAAAGTGAAAGGTGTGCCATCTTTTCTTCTAATTTAGTTACCATTGCTAAACTGGATAAACCAACTTAATTGCTTTATGGTCCAGTTGACAATGATTCACCTATTAATAACAATCTAGACCTGGCGTCTTTGGATAAGCCAGTCTATAGATGGCTGGGCAATAATAGTAATTGAACAATTAGCGATCGAAACACGGGAAACAGTAGCAATTACTCAATGTCCATCAACAATGCCAAGTTTTGGTAACAATAAATGATAAACTGACATTTTTTACCGTTTTGAGCACTTGGCAGTCTGCCTCTGTCCTGAAAGTAAAAAACCTGATTGATGACATGATCAGTGATCATTGATCACTGCCTTCGCCTTCATTTGTGATGATGAGATCATCAGATCATATAAACAATCAACAGTAACTGTTGCAAACTGAAATTGCAGTTCCTTTCTCCCACTATATCTGCTGAATGTCCTCTTCGCCCCCAGAAAAGGGACGAAAAGTGTATCTTTTGCTCATAAATCAAGCCAAGCATTTTTCCTTTGTTGTCATTTTCCATCTCGCTTCTATTGCCTGAATTCACTGCTGCACTTTGCATGCAAAATTGTATTTTTTTTAGGAATCTACAAACTACAAACACGAGACCCAATCAGAATCCAAAGAAAAGAAAATTTAATTGGTTTTTGGAGCAGTTTTTCCTTCACTTTTCTGTTCTAAATCCAAATCCAGATACCATTTTAAGTATAGCATAGGTTAGTGAAGAAGATGAAGACATATTGTGGTAACTGAAATGGCAACTTCTTGGCGTAGACAAGACTAGGCGTAAATATCCACGTACATTAATTAGACTTAGGCATTACAATTTCAGCTCTTTCTGGATGCACCTGTAAAAGTTCGCAGATCTTACATGTGGCAAAACAATGTAAAGTTGGATTACCTTCCAAAGTAAATGATGTTTTCCTTTTACGTTATGAGAATTTACATCTGCAATGCAACCTAATTAACCTTAAGCAATATTATGTTTTCGCACAACTACAACTTCTGTGGGATAATGATATCCATGATCAGACAAAATGCAAAACTACATTCATACTTTGTAACCTCCAACAGCAATTTTTTTTTCATACAAACAAAAGAGCAGCAGTGGTTGTAAAATTGCAAAGTATACGATACAAACATTAGGTAATAAATTGTGCGGCAGTTAGTAAAAATATCTGTTTAACCCTCGCAAACACAATGAGAGCTTTTTTTTCTGCATGATGCTCTGCGGATGCACTGCGTGAGGAATCAACAAAAACTATATTTTTTGCATGTAGGAACTTGCAAGAAAAAACGATAACTGCATCGCGCATCGCATCGTCTCAAGGTTACCTTTCATCATTGATCAATGAAATTCAGTGAATTGGATGCCGTTTTTTTGCAACGTGCTACACTGTTTGTTATAGACTCTCCAAAAAAAATTATTTATTACTGGTTACGAGTTGCTTGCGACCACGATATCAGCCTAGCCTGTTGTCTACCTCGGCACTTCAGAGCCTCTTCAAGTACAAAAAAAGAGCTCTAAAAAGTGAAATGAATGCGAAGTGCACTGGTGCAATACTGTGGAAGTGCAGCTAAACATAATTCAGTTTAGAGAGTTATAAAGGATCCTAACTACTACTGTATGAAATAATTCATATATTTTGGTTCTCCCATAAATGTAAGGTTATTACATACGGCACGGCATTGGTGGTATTTCGAGCAAAAATTGATTTAAATTTTTTACGCAATCACATAAAAAAAGGGAGCACCAAGCTATGAAAATATTTGCAAAGTGGCTGTAAGCAAGGCTTTCAAATGAAAATAATGAAAGTTCAGATTGCAAATATTTTGGCAGGATTTTAGAGTGTATGTATGCGGCTCTCTAATAAGCGCTAGTAGAAAGCTTTTCTAAAGGGATATAATATAAGTAATCTATACAGTTTATAAATAAATTGTTAACTAGCTTTTCAGACGACTCTTCCGTGTAAACGCGTAATTGCTAAATAGATTATACGCTTACTTAAAATGATAAGGAGTTCTATTCACTACGTACCGAATGTACCCGTGTTCGTGTAAGACCTTCGGCAGAGAAAATTATAAAACGTAGACGAGACGAACTAAAGTACACAAACTTATATTGCGAAATGACTAAAAAATATAACCAAATTATATGAATGTCTGTTTCAGCTTAGCTGGTTTGATACAATCGATAAAATATTGAAATTATTATTTGATCGATTTGTGCCAGTCGCTTAAGACAATGTACTAAAACTAAAACAAATTAACTAAACAGTATGGTGGTCGGTAGACGAACTCTATATACCTCACTGAATTGCGTCTAATTGCGAGTTTTAAAAACAAATTGTATTTAATATACTGACTAGAATTTTGTTAGTGTTTCTTGTTTGCAAAATGTTCGATTGATGTAAAAGCAGGAGCGTATATTTTGATTCTTTTATATTAATCAATCACTTACTGCAATGCGGTTTTATTGCTTAATTAAGCACATATAAATTAACCAATGAATGATCGCTGAGGCAAGGAATCTGCTGTTAAACCTGTCAGTATTTTGCGTTACTACACTCAGCAGATGCATAAAAAATTCGAAAAAATAATGTCAAAGTCACCAAGCAAAAGGCAAAGTGATTTACATCAAAAGTAAATTATTCTTAACATGAACTTTGTTGGCAAACCAGCTAGACAGCTTGATTGAGTATCGGGACTTGCTGTATCACACTTTAATGTTACAAAGTAACAGTGATCTCTGTTAATTATTTATTTTGTACTGATTATAATTCCCACATATAACAGAAACACACATAAAAAAACTTACAATAGTTCAAAGGAACATCACAAGCGTGTGCCATTGGCCGTAATGGCAAGCAAAAGCACCTTCAAACTGCTTCACCAATGTGCAAACGATTGAGGCAACAAAACTTTTCATTAATTTTTCGCTAAACAAGCTATGCAAGACACAAACAAATTCAACTTTAAAGATGCAAGAATGTACTGTTAACCAACCACTTATAGAAATTCAGCAAGCAAAATCAAGTGACACACACGTTCCTGCCAAGTTTCATTGTTACTTAGCTAAACAAAACCAAAACTGTGGATACGAGTTTATTTCCCATCTAGATAATGGACTGACAACTTATGGTGAAGAAGATAACTTGAACTGTACTATGAAATGTAAATAACTAAAAATGCTTCATCGCCCTCATCGTACCATTTGTCAATTGTCCTTGTCTTCTAGTCTGGCCATCTTGGTCATCATTGAAAATGGATAGGAATTTTTGACCGACAGTAAAAAATATAAATTATCCAAGTTTGGCTATAGCTCATTATACTTGCTGCTGGTTTTTTTAAGCACAATACTATACTTTGCACTTAACTGCCGAGGGTATACATGTGCATACAAAATTAGCGTAACAAGGAAATATTTTTTTTCTACTATTATTCAGTCTTGCGTAGCTCACATCACATAAACAAAACTAACTTTTTTTCCTAATCGTAGCCCACTAAACTGTTATTCTCTGCAGTAAGATGCAAAATGATGCAGTTCAGCACATTCATCCTTATCTTTCTGCACGTCACCGTCACAATTTATGCCACCAAATTGGCCACCAAAATATCTGCAATCCATCCCACAGAGGTAGTAACCTATAACATATCATACATAGTATCGCACTCGCTCTCAGAAGTCAAGTTCTTACTACGTGATAATTGTTTGTTAACGATTTGTTTGTAAATATTATGCGATAAAATTAGCTTGTGTGGCAGTAGGAGAATAAGCACTCAGCTTTATTATTACTTATGCATAATCCTAATTATTTACGAGCAGTTACGTTAGGATAATGATAATGGTGAACTTGAAATGCTGAATAATTTCCCGTTAAGTATTTTATCACGGTCTGTGGGCGTGAGTCAGTTTTTCTTAAACTGCACAAAAATGTTTCTTACAGACAAACATTACGAGAAACAGCCGAGACAGATTTTTTTTATGAGTGTGCTCGTTTTTTAAGACATTCTGGAAGTAAACAAAAAGGCGAAGACGTAAATAAAAAAAGCTCCGTATAGAAAAAACTCACTCCTCAGATATTTATATTACTACTGTCTGCAGCTACACTGAAATGCTCTTATTCCTAACAAAGACAAAGTGCAACTGCTAAAGCAGAAGAAAACTCACCTTCCCCTGATAGCGTAATAGCGAGCTCAGCAATAGTGAAATAGGTAGGGTAGGATGACTATAATGCTCATCTCATGTAAACGCTATTTATTTTGATGATGCTGACGATATGTGATGTGATATCCGTTCCAAAAATATACGGAGGAGTTCATTCAGTTGTTGTTCATTTCAGCTATAAGAGCTAAGACATTTTTTGTATGTCTCCTTGTAAGTGAACAGAACGAGGAGTGAACACTCAATATTTTCCAATACAATTGCAATGCCACTTCTCGATCTCCTCCACCAAAGAAAAAAACCAAAATACACTTTCTGTTAGCCAAGAGGAGGAAAATATAGGGATTGGGAAACAAAAACAGAGATATTTTTATTCTGAAGAACCATGTAACAGCCACACAAGTAACAAGGGTAAGGGCAGTCACGGTCACAGTACGATGAGTAAAACAGACGAGAAGGAAAAAAAGTATAGAAATTGTGAGCCTTCTTGCTGCCTTTATGCCCAGTATATATTTTTTTACTAGTGCGATGCTATCTCCTCGTGAACATTGTATTAGGCCGTTTATTGCAGAGTTGGAGTTGATAGGATACGATATGAGGATACACACGATTGTGTGTTCTTTATATATTAATCATAAATTTTTTTTATTCAACTTTGCACAAAAAAGTCGCAGTCAACAATACACAGGAAAACAAGGAGCAGCGTGCATGTAACTTTTATTTTAGTCCGTTCGATGCAAGTACTCGAGAGGAACTAGGGAAGAAATTTGGTTCGTGTTCGTGTTTTCTGTATTATTCAGAAGAGAAGTTTGTGTGGTAATATATACGTTGTACGTTGCTTATGGCATGAGTCTAATTTTTGATGGAGAATTTAAGCAAGAGTAGCAAAGCAAGAGAGAATAAAAGTAAAATGCTAAACCCTCCATCAATTTCCAGTCCTATATTAAGCATTACAAAAAGCTACCTTTATAGGAGTGATAGGAAAATATAAAAAAAATTATACATTGTAGCAGCAAAGTCTCATGTGTGTGTTTAAGACCAGAATAGAAGCGTAAGAGTCTAGTCTACCTACACAAAAAAAGCTTTGTGGGTACAATGTATATTGTTGCACGCTATAAAAGGGATGATATGATATAACAAACGAATGTGTAAAGTCAGTGATGTGGTAGATGGAGAGGGGCTGCCAAACAGTTCCACACACTCCTTTATAGCAAACAACTGTTTTTTGTATTTTACTTACTGTATGTGAATGTAGCTTGCCTTGCGGTAGTTCCAAAGAGTGGTTTATACCTACCAACCTACCTAATTGAAAATTTTGTTTGTTTGGAACTTACTATAAAGTGCATGGCTACGGGTACCGGGTATGTTTGTTGTCCATTTATTACTTTGTACGCAACGCACTAGTGTTCCGCACCCTCTGAAAATTCACTATTAATTTCCACACTATTAAAGTTAAGGATGAAATTAAAGGGAAAATTGCAATAGGGACTACTGGTTACATTTGGCACGTAGAAAACTTTCTTGGCAGACTAAATGTTAAAGTAATGTATTGGAGCAGCAAGGCATGGGAAACAATTTTATACTCGATTCTATCTGCATATAATCTGCAGAGCAGCGCTACAGCATGTTGGGTGAAGTGAAATGATGATGTGTTAAATTTTTACAAGGTAATATTAAGGGTGAATGGAAACTGTGTGCAGAAAGGCAGAGCGAGAGAGTGGCTAGACTGCTACATTTTCTCATAAAAAGCAAAAGCTGAAAATAAAAATTTGTCCTTGGTCTGGGTCTTCTTTAGTCTTGGGTAGGGATTTAGGGAACTATCGGTCGCTCTCAAAAATGTATTTTTGGAACTTTTCCTTTTTATTTCCCATTTCTCCCTTTATAAGTGTTCTCCAGGACAAGTAATAAAATATGAGAAATAGTGCCCTTTATTCCTGTAAAAGCGGTGCAGACACTTTCTTACAGTAATATGAGATGCTTTCTGTAAACTCATTTACTTCGTTTTACTCTCTATTTTCTTCTGGACTTTTTAGGGTCTTTTCCCAAAAAAAATGAACAGATTCGTCTCCCCTTCTTTGCCTTTTCCCGTCAAACTGTTTATAAAAACTTATGAGGGGAGAAGAGGGAGTATTATATCCTACATGAGAATTTATAAATTTCTTTCCCCAAAAAGTAATAATTTTTGTGCGTAGCAAAAACCTGTCAATATGATGAAATGATATATTGGATAGGTTCCTCAGTTTCTGTTTGTTTTTGCTCATTGCTTTTGAATGCGGTGGTGGCGATTTTTCTTGGAGCAAAACATTTCTCACGGGTTAAACGTGCGTAAGGGAGAAGGCAAGAGCTTAACTCTACATGGCATATGACATTAAGGCAAGCAAATTTTTAGGTCCTATCTGTACCTTTCAACATTATTACTTTTCCGTAATACCCTTGCTCCAAGCGGAAATGTGAAGGATGAGTCTCCACGGATTTTGATGGATACTTGATCTTCTTAAGTATATGAAAGCAAACGGAACAGAAACAGATTATGTCTTGTGCCATGTACCCTTTGAAAAAATAATCTTGCCGAGGATAAAGAAAAAGACCAAGAGTGAACTGAGTGTTCTCTCTGTTTTTCTGTTCAGCAGGGAAACCTCAGTAAAAGAAGATAAAGCGAACCTTTGCACAATGTCATCCACATTCATGCCATGTGATCATCAACCCAAGCAAATCTCCTTTTTACTCGGTAGAAGAAACCAGTTAAGTAGCCGTCAGCAGTCGTCATATCATAAAATGAGTGGAAAGGAGGAAACGAAACAAAGAAACCCTGAAGGGATTCTTAAGAAAACTGTCCTCGCTAGGGTAGACGTAAATTACAGGAAGAGCTTGAGTCTTCTGTTCTTGAGTAGGGAAGATCAGGTTCAAGTGTTCATGCCATGCAGCAGAACAAACTGAACAAAGTAGTAAAGCAAAAGCAATATAAGCAGTGCAGTAATGGTAGCAGTAATTTATTAGTTTTTTCAAGACCAGATTTACTACTATTACTTCAGCTATGATGTTGCTCTCGCACTAAAGGCAGAGTTAAGAAGAAGAAGAAGTAAATAACAATTTTTATTATGTATGTGGTGCAGTAGGGAGTAGTAGTAGACGGCAATAAAAATATCCTATTATCGTACTCATTCTAATGAAAGCAACTTGTTCATTTATATTATTTTACAGCTGCAAATGCAAAGACGCTGATATAACTTTATCGTTTTATACAAGAAATAGTTGTACCTGCACAAACTTGCCAACTTGCAGTTTTTACAACTTCTGCGTTTCCATTATAACTTTATATATCAACTTAACAATGTGCTAACTGCTAAATGCTACCATTTTGTATTTTATAAACGTATAAAACTTACCTTGTATGAAAAAGCAATTTTTGCAGAAAGTTGTCGATGCAGATTGTTCAGCTAAATGCTATTCGATTTATATTCCTTTCTTCTCTTCTCCAATAAAATCAATGTCCAACTTGAACTGGATGTAATGAACACATTCATAAAAAATCTCTTGAATTTGATATTGCTCTACTGCTGTTACGCTTCAGAAGTATGTATAAGTGCAGCTTAAGTGAAAAGCTTCTTCAGTTTTGTTTATGGTGAGTGAAATAAAAATTCATTCACACAAGAAAGCAATCGGCAGTCAGGTGAAGACAGGAAAAAGTGTTTGTAAACTTAGATAATTGCACGCTAACACACTGCTAATATACGTATCAAAGTAGATATAGCTGCATTTTTCAATCTTTTTTTACAGCTTTACTCACTTCTATTTTTTGCAGAGAAACTTTTAAAATGTATATGAGCTGCTACTTGCATATTAACAGCTATAGCGCCAGCCAACCGTCTAAAAATCCACAGTGAAGAAGATAAACATAGTACAATCAGAAGAAGTTGAGAATTATTATCATCATCCCAGTCTCAGTCTCATCACTTCCACCAACCACACTCCGGGATAAACAATAATGCCAGAGGATAATGCAAAATCTAAATCTTTTCAGAGAGATGGGTAAGACTGTAAGAAAAATGATGTCTGAGCGCACGACACACCGAGAGAATTCTGAATTCTATTCAACGTGCGATATTGTCTGCACACAGGAATGAGATAGCTTCAGAGTTGAGTTTAAAGTTATTAAAAAACTTTTTATACGATTCGTATAATAAAACGCCTCCTCTAAAAAGGAGTTAAAATTTTCTCTTATGTAACTTCAGAGTTTGACTTTGACTTGTCTCCCTTTGCTGGAACCTGACTTACATTTTATTACTCAGTTTTTTTTATATTTTCATGCACGCAACCAAAGCTATGTGTGTTTACTCCTTGCATCACCACCAACAACTGGTAAAGTTTATGCCATACCTTACCTGCCTAACTCATCCTGAAAGCGATAAGACAAAAAAACATCCACAAAAGAAGAAAAGCACACAGCAAAGCAGCGAAGCAAGGCAAGCAAGAAAGCATAATAATAACACATGAAAGTGATAAAGCTGTGTGTGGTGTAGTGATATAGTGATATGGCATGATGAGAGTGAAGGCAAAAACGACGCGACGAGTTCACTTTTACTCTTCTCCTTTTTCTCTTCCATCTTCTTTCCCAAAAAGCTATAACAAAAAGGCTTGGGCAAGGAGCAGGAGAAGAGTCGAAAGAAGTTTTCTCATGAGCATTGGGTTGGTTTTTAGGTTGGATGATTCGGTTTTTCAAGATATGAGGATGAGTTTTCGTTGTTGCACGTACAAAGTTATAACACAGGCGTATGGTTAAAATGCAATGATGAGGACGAGGAGAGAATTGCTCAGAGGATAACAAAAACATGTGTATTTCCTTCTGATGTCATTAGCTCTGTGCTCGGCTCCGTTGATCATCATCATCATCATCACTAACTAGAACTACCACACATACCACAATTTTTTTTCTTTGCATGGTCCATGGCTTTAGTCCCACTTCCATTTAACTCTTCTCATCGTGCTGTATAATGATTCTCACAAGAAGAGTTTTAAAAAACAATGCTCAACGTGACATGAAAAAGCTATGGCTTAAAGTGCCACCACACCACCGCTACCCTAAAGCTGGCAAATTGATGCTGGCATTATTACTCAACTTGTTGACTCAACATAATGTTAGGTAGTTGATGAGCTTTTCTCTGAAATTTGCTTATACCTTTTTAGAATATAACTCAACTGCAAACTGAAATTTATAGGTTGGCGGATGTTAGTGTTAGTCATAGTGTAGAAGTCACTACTCATAACCAGTGGATTATTATCGTATACATAAGAGAGGAATATAGCAGTTGCATTACTTTTGTCTACAAAGTCGTAATCGTAAATTTGTCAGTGTGTTTGAGTATCACTTGGGAAGGTGAGATTTGCGATAACTTTAGAATAATTGCGAGTTGCGTTGAAACTAGATTCGAGTGAATAAGAGAATGGACAATGTTAATTGATAAAAGGTACTTTTGTTGCATACAAACTGGTCTGCACATTCTCATTAAAATGCATCCAAGCTGGTTAAATGCATAAAGATTTATAATTTGATAAATTCAATTGCCTTGAATGGAAATCCTTTTAATTCAGCGGACGTATAACACAGGTTGATAAAGCGAATATCCTGTCGGATTTAAGCCTATAAACATTTTATAGCACCTACCAACGACTTTGAAAGATTATCAGGAAGATGCTGGAGATGCAAAATTACTTCCAAAAATTAGTTGGTCATGAATGTTCAGATGACTTACTCTCCATCATAGCTTTCAGGTAACATCATATTGTACTAGCCGTTTGAAATGTTATTGCTTTTGCTATATTTCCCTTTTGAGACTCACTACGGTTTTTTACTCCCCACTTTTTCCATCATCCTCAAAGCAATAATAATAGCCTCCCAAGTCCGTTTCTCGTCTCTCCCCTACTAATATATTTTTTTATAGCATATCATCAGATAACTTGCAAGCTTGCAAGAGCAAGCGAAAAAAAAGTACTGCGAGTGGAGCATGGAGAAATTGAAGCAACGGACAAGCGATGAAGCGAAAGCCACCCCTCCACTCACAAGTGTTTATATGAGCCAGTCTCAGCGCACCAAATTTACAGAATTGCAAGTATTAAGTATTCCAACTGGTATCTGCTAGGTTCTCCTGACATACTTTGAAGAGAAGGGCAATTAGGTTAGACTTTAGGTATGAACATACGCAGACTGTGCGGTCAAGCTTTTTGACACTGCCACGAAGCAAATGGGTAGCCAATATTGCTCTATAATTTTGCTCATTTTATGGAAAAAAAAAGTTTCAGGTACATTTTATACAACAAGCTCCCTACGCCCTTTAAAGAAAAAAAGTCGTTTGAATTTACACCAGTTCACCACTCACCTAAAAAATAATTTTCCAGTTTTAGCTTGGAGCTCATGATGATGTTTAGCAACATCGCATATAGCCAATCTATCTATTTAAGTAAGCACGTATAACGTACAATCTATGCGAATGGATTAATTACGCAATACCGTATGGAATACACTGAAGCAGTACACATCCAGATCGTATGGAACAGGCTTAGTTGGGTAGCATAGTCAGTCGTTCATTTTGCCATCAATATTGAAGAGACAAGAAGATCATTGATCGAATTCAAGGTAACGCACACCCCGATGCTACACTCTGCAGGAGACTGAGCATAATAGCCTCATCTCCTATCCAAATGATTTGAGAAATGTTCGCGAAAAGCAAAGCTACATGTAATTGAATGCTTTTTAAGCAAACTACTTTCAATGCTCTAAATGAGATGAAAATTTGTTGCAACTTTTATCATCGTCGCCTCCCCGATAATATCATTCACCGTTTAGAAATCTTTCTCTTTCAATCAAACAAGCTAAAAGGCTATGGGCTATGATAGCATTGAACTCATCTTAAATTCTGATTTGCGCACAAGTAAAGAGTTTAATGTGGAAACGAGCTCGTTGTGTTCAAACGGTTTCTAGTTTTAGCTGGCTAGCATCATTGAGTGCTAAAAATTGAATGACTGGGTGTTGTGCTTTTTGATAGATGATTGTTCAGATTATCTATTATGATGATACGATATCTACATTGCGTTGTACATATTAGCGATGACCGCATGACTTTGCATTGTCATCTCATCACTCATTCCCATCCTCATGTTGACATACCTGTTCTCCATCTCCATACAGAAAAAAACGCGAAAACTCACCTGAAGTCACTCTTTGCAGAAAGGCGTGATGCTGCAAAAATGTAGGTGTGCATTTCGGTTTTAAAAAATTGCTTATTTCATGACTGCGAACGCTCAAAGGTGCACTTTAGCAGTATCATCAGCATGATTTTATCCTTTTCCGCTGATAGCTGGATGTGAATATTTATCAAGTTTAGATATCTAAATCTAATCGTGCCGTGGCTTAATATTTCGGAAACTGCGGATTGGAACAGATCTCAAGCGGGTAGATGAATGTACACAAAGAGGAAATTCAGTTTTAATGTTTGATTTCCCATTTACATTTTGAAGGCAATGGATGGGTAAAGTAAATATTACTACAGTATTGTCGTGTAGGTATAATGTTTAATAAAACAGAAAATCTATTAAAATTGTGTAAATGATGCGATGCACGCATGCAAAAGCATCTCTTACTATGTATTGTATTGCCAGTTTCCTTTTTTGTAAAAAGTCCAGTACAAAAATATAATTCCTCCAGGTACATGAGCTTTCTTTCTCATTCCCACCCTACCCTGTCCTCTGTCCTTCAGTAAGAGGAAAGGTTCATGCACCTTTACACATTCTTAAACTTCGGAAACATCATATCGTGACGAAACCATAATTTTAAATAAAATTTTTGAAGAAACATGGGTTTCATATAATGTTAAATCGCAGGTATAGTGTACCTGTAGCGCAGCCACGACATTGTTCATTGGCACACAATAAACAAAATGCAAAACTTTATAAAATTATCTTGATCCTGAGAAAATAGGGCTCATCATGTCGTAATGATGATGATAATATAATACATATCCCCAACAAAAGGGATCGTGTTCAACATTCAACAATCAAAATGCTCATACTGCTATCATCTCGGAATGTTGCTTTCTTTCCCTCTCTGCTTTTTTATGATACTCTTTTCTATTTTTCTTGCATGATTTCAGCTAAGTCTTCAAGAAAATAACACAAATGATATCTTTCCTCCACACGCATAAAACCAAAAGGACATGCATAAATCTTTATTACAAGAGGACAAATGCATTTCTTTCAATTCTGATTTCATATAGTACAATAGAGAATATACAATGATGGCTGAATACGGCAATTTTCAAGTTGCTGTTTTTTCTCTGTGGTACTTGCTTTTAAGCTCCTCCAGTACATCATTTAGTTTTCATAATTTTGAGAACCAAGAAAATATGCTGTAATCCGTGTCTTCCTGAAAAGCTGAAAAAGCTATCTACATAGAGTGCGTACAAAAGCTGTAGCAACATGCATAAGAACAATGATAGGATAAGTGAACAAAGAGAGACTACGTTGCACTTGGCTTAGTACATTCATACGTGATAAACTTCTACCTTCCTTCAACAAACTAAAGAAATAATCGTCAGTGGTCTCGTCACGAAAAAAGAAAACCACCATAATGGATCCCTGAATTGGATGTTACAGCTACAGCAAACTTATCTCTAAAATGGTGGTGTGGTGTTCGTTATATATAGACATGCGACTATTTATATCAAATTTTAACGGACTCCGCGACAAAGAATTTTTTAAAATGTTCAATTTATATAAACTGTTAATAAAAAATTGATTTGACTTACGATATTACGATTTCCAGATAATGTCATATCCCGGATTTTTTTGTGATCGCACTTTTCATAATATTCAGCTTGGCGTAAGTAAACTGCAAAGGAGCTAAAACACATGGGTAAATAGCTTGTCTGTTAAAATATGAGTTTACTGGTCTCAGCCTCATAAGAATATGCACATCATATTATTTGTATGTCACTTATAATAATGATAAATTGCACTTCATATTTTTGTCAGAAACTTAAAGCTGCTACTGCACTGTCACTGTATCCACCGGTTTAGTAAAAGATGTCATGTCACATTAGTGGCGGTATAACATGAAAATGGTTGGGATTCGGGTTCATAGACTCAAGATGGCAATAACATTTTAAACATGCATTTATTGTTCATAAAGATTTTAAGGATTTTACGAACTGCAGCAGGAGGAATGGTTGATGGTGAAGTTTTGCTGCTCCGCTTGCGTATTCAAAACTGTCATGTCAGTGAATAATCAGAATGGAAATACGTACACACATAGCAGCTCCACAGATATGATCATTCATTTTTATTCACGAAAGGATCGGGACATGTCAATCAAGCAGTTCAGGTTTTATTATTTGCTGCCTCCTCTCAAAAAAGGATGAGGCAACAAATGAGGTGAAATATGATTTGTTTTGAAGAGTAAGGTACAAAACAGCACTGAAATGCCGAGACATACCAACTCAGTTTTCGTACTTCTCTTTTATTACATTGCAAACAGACATTTTTCAAAGGCCCACAGAGAAACTCACAAGTTGGTAGAGGTACAATACAGTATGATTGTTGCAATGTTGTACTACAATGAAATAAGCGATGTTGAAGCAGAAAATAATGCTGAAGTTGAAACCATAAAACTATGCATTATGGCAATAAATGCAAAGCATTTGATAAAAATATAACTTGTAGGGTGGACGCATGGAATTTTCCACAATCATTGTAAGGTAACTTGAGGAGTTTTTGGTATAGACATGAAACGAACTGCAGGGTAAACTGCAAGTTTTTGGATTTTTCTTTGTGGGTTTTAAAGTCATAAAGTTGGTATAAAAAAGTTTGCCCTGTTGGCATTTATTTTGCTTGCGGCTGATTGTGAATAGATTGCACTTTGAATTTGTAAAGGATAGGTGAATATCCTTTGGCAACGCAAACGCATGGGACATAGTGTTCCGGCAAATATAAAGATGATAAATAGATTACGGTGATACGAACTAATGTCTGTCTCTCATCTCCATTTGCTTAGCATTTCATTCCAATAATTTGCATCATTATGTAATTCAAAGTTTGACATTGCTGCAGAACACATTTTTCCTATTTTGTCTGATGATTTCAAGCTGGGTGGAAAATAAGAAATGATGCTCTGCTCACACTCCCATATTCCAGATTTTGCAAATTAAAAGTTGCAACCGATGCAACGGTGCTCAACGAATGAGCTCACGCTTCTATTCCGGTGAGCTATCAAATTACGTGCAAGGAGTACTCGGAGACTAAAACTTTGGTGGATTCAATAACTTCATATGGAAAACCCAAACTTTCAATGCCGCATTTTGATACCGGGAATATGATATGATCTCCAATGCTCATGAATAAGGTTGTATTTTATTTTATTATTTACTAAACAGTGCAAGAAAATTTCAAGTTACAATTTCCTAAACTAAGAATTTTCAAAAGACATACCTAGGTAATGTCGTATGTATGTTTTACAAAGACAATGAGTCAGGCGCCCAAAGCCTGGAAGCATTCTGATGCAACTTAACTTGAACTTTAGTGTAACTCACTTTTACGTCCACTCCACTTATGTATTTCTACGTATCATAAATTAGTTGCTTTCATATCATTAAACCTTCGCTCCTGGATCTGAAACTCCTATGCCTGTTTTTACAGCAATAACAATTGAATATATCATTATAAATGTCAATTCCGATTCACCAATACCGCGGTTACAGTTTAGCATGAGTTTGCAGCTCACCTTGAATGAGATGATAAACAATTTTCACTGATTTTCATTACTTTCCTTTGCTACTTCCAGTTTCAAGTGGCTATAATTAAAATGGAAAGAGTCATGTATATGTGAAGGCTTACATATTAAGTGGATATAGGTAGTTATTATTTGCGATTTCAGATAATTAAAGGATGATGTAAAGTACATGTGAATTGCAATTTGCAAGGGCGACATGAAATGGATATTGGATATTGAAATTATTTTTGCGAAGTGTTATGTACTATTCATTAACGTAGTATATCAACTTACACACCTTCAATTAATGATCGATAGCAAATAAATAGAGGTCATTTTGCAAGAAAATGGATTTAACACTTCACTCTAGCAGATCCCTCCGAAAGCATCGTTTGTCTCAGCGATTTCATGTGCCGATACAGTGAAAACCTTCTCTTTGCGAGGAAAATTTCTACAACAGCTACAACAACAACACCAAGCAAAGATGGCTAAAACAATCACATTTACAAACGGATGTCAAATGCCGCTTGTCGGCTTAGGTAATTTTTTCATTCCTAATCTCCGCCATACATACCAAAGTAGGTGAAAGAAAAATTAATTTTAACATTATTTTAGGGACATTTTTATCAAATGATGAAAAGCTATTGGAAAATGCTCTGAATGCCGCATTGGAGGCTGGAGTTAGGCACATTGACACCGCCTACCTGTACAACAATGAGGGTGTGATAGGTAGGGTGCTGAAAAAGTGGTTTGACTCGGGAAAAATCAGAAGAGAGGAACTGTTCATTGTGACAAAAGTATGCTAAATAAAAAGGTTTATTATTGCTTAAAAATTTATTCCAAAGGTGTGCTTAATCAATTGTGTTTCCTTCTACAGCTTCCTTTACATGGTATGACTCCGGAGAAAGTATCCCACTTTCTGAACAAATCGCTTGCAAGCCTTCAACTTTCATATGTTGATTTGTACCTCATCCATGCACCGATGGGATTCCAGTATGTGGATGATGATACCCACTTTCCAATGAAGGATGGAAAGGTGCTGTTCGACTACTCTACGAACCTTGAGGCTATCTGGAAGGCTTTGGAAAAGGAAGTTGATGCTGGCAAAGTGAAGTCACTCGGAGTTTCTAATTTCAATGTCGACCAGGTTCGCCGAATGTGCGAAATTGCAAAGCATAAGCCCATGAATAACCAAGTCGAGATCCATGTATATCTTCAGCAAAAGAATTTAGTTCAAGAATGCAAAAATTTGGGTGTAACTATTTGCGCCTTTGCTCCAATGGGAAGTCCAGGTCGAAAAGTTCTGTATGCCTCCATGGGAGTGTACGTACTTAATTATCAACTATCAGTTATAGTTTGTCATTATGAATACCTTAGGCTAAATATCATGGTTTGTGGCAAAATGTTTGCAGGCAATGGGAATCCAATGGAATACTTGAAGATCCAGTTGTATTAAAAATTGCAACAGCAAAAGGAAAAACTCCAGCTCAAATATTACTACGGTTTTTGGTGCAACAAGGAGTCGCAGTGATTCCTAAAAGTTCAACTCCCGAGAGAATTGTACAAAATTCTCAGGTTAATGCAAATATTTTGGCACTTCGACAAATTTCTATTTCAATGTTCTCTACTTGTAGCTGGTTCTTTTAACCGCACGAATTGCTTCAGAAGTTAATATTTTCTGCCTCTTTCTAGATATTTGACATTGAGTTGTCACCAAGCGAAATGAAAGCTTTAGAGGGACTAGATAAAGGAGAAAGTGGGCGTACTTTCCCTTTTGATCACATTCCAAAGTAATCTTTCCATCTTTACGTAACATCAAAGTATCTTAAAAGGATGGAACATGAAATTCACAGAATATATTTTTTATTCCATTGTAGTTGCGAAAGCCACCCAGAGTTTCCCTTCAAGACACGCTAAACACGTTAAGGAGCTAGAGGGCCCCCTGAGCAAACAAAAACGGCAATTACTGCTTTGCCACTGTCAATTTTTCAATTATTACTTCACCCAATGAACAATGAGCCAAAAGTTAAGCTGCTCTGTATAATCAAATTAGCGTTAATAAACTTTAAAAAATTGAGTACAATATGACCGACCAAATAAAACTGAGAGCCAATTAAGTCACATTTAAATAGCATAGTATGACTGACTGACAGATACAGTATCTTTATTGCTAATCACTAACAAGAAAAGAAACCAAAGCATCGAGTTTATTTTCATTCAATAACACTGCGGATTTTGAATTTTATTAGAGGAACATAATGTTACTGATATTCGAAGAACTATTAAAAATACATTACAACAGAATAGGAATATTGAAAAACTAACTTATCAGTTACAATAAGTATTAACACAGCGTAATTATATTAATTATAAAAATCTAATATCAGGAGGACAGACAAGTTATGAAATCACCAAGTATTATTAATTACAGGCAACTTATAGTAAAAACACATTATTATTTCTAAAAGTGTGCCAAACTAGGTATACAGATTTTCAGAACCGAATTGAAATAGCACAAGAAGGTTTTGCACTTAACGACAAATATGATTTGATTATTAATACAATCGCTCCTCCATTTCTTATTTCTTGTTTACATTACTGTAGGTATATACCTATATCTACCTGTCACTTGGACTTATGCTTTCATAATCACCACAGCTGTAAGGCAAAATCGTTACAAGATACTGTTCTAGTTCTAGTACTTAGGTATATAAAAATTACAATTTTGAATATGTAAAACAGAAACTACTGCTAATTCAAAAGTGTAATACAAACTTCACTTGCATTTTTTTGTAGTTCATAGGTTCCTAGCTTAGTTACTATACTATTGCCAATAGGCGTATTCTTTAGTTTTATCGAAGATTGAATTAAATGCATTACAAACGCTTGACTCTAACTTTAGTAACTTTTATTCATTAATTTTTTACTCCTTTCACCTTTATTCAACCTGGTAGGCCTGCCTTAATTCGGCACTTATTAAGTAACGCTCTTTCCTTAAATTGCTTCCTTGCAATTTGTCTTACATACTTTAGAAACTGATCAACATCCATTTTCTCCTTTCGCAGAGCTTCTGCTAAATAATAAATCGTATCTTCCATGGCCAAATCTTTAACAAAACTATCTACAATTTGCCTGTATAGTGGCGTTGGAGGAGCGATGGCAGAATCAATATCAGGTTCATTTTCAATTTCCTTAGCCCGATTAATTTCGTCCTCCAATTCTTTACATTCCTGTCTACACAACTCCATACTCCTTTCTAAGTTGGCCTTTTCATCATACAAATCTTTAACCATTCGTTCTAATTTATCATGACCTTCTTGAAGCTGTTTCCCTGTCCCCCTTAGTATTTCTGCGCCTAAATATTGGTCATCCATTCGACGACGGATTTTCTCTTCAACTGCTGAAAGCATGCTTGATCTCAAAAGTGACGGAGCCAGCGTACCCATTGTATTTGCACTGTTGAGTGGTGATGGAACTAGTAAAATGAAAAAAGGCGCATAGGTAATTGTACATCTACAAATCATCCAATAAACAAATTCATATTCATTTTTATAGAAACATAAACATGTACTTAATATTATTTCTTTTAAAAGCTGCATACTGCATACACGTAATACTAGTTTTGTAATACTAGCATAATTATAATTTCATTTATTTTTGCAAACCTGGACTTGCACCAGGCGGCATGGGCATGCCACCTGGCATAGCTGGATATGGAGTAGCTACTGGATAAGGAGTTCCATAAGGTGATGGCATCGCAGGTGGTTGCTGAGGCTGTCCAACCACAGCACTCATGTCCGCAGTCGGTTTTACGTATACCATTGGAGCATTTGTTGGATGTGTATCTAGTAGCCAAATTACCACTGGAATGTTGTAGCTATTTCCCTTATATCTTATTGGAATTGTGCCCGTTAAACTGAGTAAACTTTTCTGGGTTCCATTATTAAAGACGAATCGATCGGGAACGGGTTTCAGTCCTTTATACATCCGGATAGCTTCCAAAACATCCTTCTTCGTTTTATTTATCTCCTTATACTGATATCCCTGAAGTGTTTGTCGAACGTAATTTTCGTCAGCCATTTTGACCGAGATTTACAGCTCCAAAGTGAACACCACTTAATTTTCGTTTCCACCCAGGTCGTATATTGAATGCTTATATTCCAGTCCACAGAGTCCAGGGAGTTATTTGCTAGCAGAAGATTTTTTAGCTGGTTGGAACAATAATTATGACAATTGAATTATACGATAAGCTCAAAGTTGTACACACATTAAACTTTTTCTTTTTCAGTCAGTTTAACACACTGCTGAATAATGAGCAAACTATTTAAGATTGAGTTGAGATTACGATGAAGCCTTTCCTTACTTTTTAACTGATACCGAAACTGGTGTAATGAGCAATGAGCAGAGCACTAAAACAGGGAGTAGTTCAGCAGTTAGTTATGTTGCATAATGCATTCAAATTCAAGATAATATTTAAATTTAATAAATATTTCTACTTTTTTAACCACGTCAAGTTCGTACCTCCGCTAGCTGTCCATAACAAATTTTTCCTCTTCACTCTTTTTAAAAGCCCAACTGTTCAACTAGTCAATCGTCTCACAATCACAAGTGCTTCTACATTCTCTTTTAATCACTTTGAAAATCGTTATAAATCCAGATTATGGAGGTCAATATGACTAAAAGATCAGATGTTATTTGTTGTGGGAATTTATGACTGACAATGCCAAATACTTTAGTAGGTCTTCTTTCTTCATCCCCCTCCTGTCCTATCTCTTCTACACGTTTTTGCTTGGTAAAATGAATCAATACACCACACGGCACATAGCAGCAGACTAGTCTGACTAGTCACACTCACTCTGCAGAGATTCTTTATACGAACGAGGCACAATGCTATCTACAGCAGGCTGACGATTGGATTTTATTGGATGACGATGACTAATCACACCAAAAGCAAAAGAGATGAATTAACAAAAATCCACATGACCCCATTCTTCGTCTTGCTGATCTTAAGAAAACTGGACTTCTTCTATGATTTAATATTTATCGCAGTCACTGGATGTGGATATTATGATTATGCTGGTTATGTGATGAGCTCCAAAAGTTAAGTGCCTATTACATAGCCATAGCATAACCTACATTTAAAAATCCCTTTAAATCATTCCCCAAAACTTAGACTCTAAACTGGAATAAAGTGGAATAAATGTAATATAAAAGTGAAGACAGCTCGACAAGACTCAATAAAAATCAAAATACAATATGAAATTAAGATTTTACTGATTTGGTGCACTAAACGTTTGCGCCAGTATCAGTGACGTCTGCTTGCCATTTACTTTTGTTCGATAAATACAACAATATATATGGTCAAATGGAGCAGTAATCGTCTTTTCAAAGGCTAGATATATTTCTGACTATATCTTACCAACACACAACATAACAGCCATAACGTTTATAATATGTATTGTATGTATTACTTTTTTCTGAACACTGAATGATTACATGATTCATCCTATCATCCTTTAAAACCCATTCTCCTATCTTATTACTACTCTTTCTGACTACTGACAGTAGTGTACATAGTTCTAAATGGGCTGGATTGGATTACTCTTCTGGAATCTCTTCTAGTCGCTTTATAAGTACTGTGCAGGAGTGACTTTCACTGGGTTTTCAGGCATGCAGTGCAATACAATGCTCATCACTTTTTTGTTTAGGGACAAGACTTCTCCCTACGGAAGCACATTTACGTACATCGAGTAACAAACCAAAAACCATTAACTTTTCAGTTATAACAAAATGATAGTTGGAATTCTTACCATTCGTCAGGAGTCTGTCAATTTAATGGTGGATAAGTGAATAACAATGCAATATGACTTTCTTATTCTTTTGAAATTTTATGAAAGCGAGAAATTTCACTTGTCTCGTTGTAATTACAACACAACAAGATTGCATACGAAATGCACTTCAGACTCGACTCCATCCAGATGATGCAAGTCCACAGTAGCGCACTCACAGATGATATTTGCAGATGTATGATGATGATTTGGTCGGACATTCATTCAGCATAGCAGCATGCATTGGAACGCAACACATGTGCGACTATATTTGAACAGACAAATCTAGGTAAGTCACAAGTATGAGCATTTTCGCAAATTCACATTTTGTTAATCGTCTTACAACTTGTAAACCGGTAAACAAAAGAAATTGAATGCTTCATTTTTTTTGTAATTTAGGTTACTTATTGGAAAGAAGGTCCTTTCACCAGGGTTCAGAGAAAGTAACTTGAGCTCAGTGGCTACTGTGACGTGACTAGAAAGTATTCTTTGGAGAGAAGGTAAAGTGAGCTAATGTTTGAAACGCTGTTACAAGTACACCACAATTGCATCAAATAATGGAGAAATTATAATTGCACTAATGGAAATGGAAAGGGAATGAATGACATTTTGAAGATCTTTTTCGGTACACGAAAAATAAAGTGCCAATCTTGGCTGGAATTTAAGAAAAGCGACTGGTGAAAGTGGCAGTAGTGAAAGGAGAAAAGCCAGTGTGAAAGTCATTTAATAATCGTGAAGGAAAAATATCTAATCTAATGCAATATACATTACATATTATTTTTACCATTTCTTTTGTTGCAGATATGCAGGTGGACAGTTGACAGTATACCTTTGCTTTGCATCTTTAATTTACGATTGGACTACAAAATAAATTAACACTCGAGAAACAGCCTACTTTCATCTTTTCTTTCCAAGACATCCTTTTCTAATAAGTGGAGCCCTGGAGTTTACAAATCGCTATCAAAATGCTACCGGCTTTGTGGGCAGTTCTTAGAGCGTATGCGCCAATTATTACATTACCTGTGGCAGCAGTGGTAGGCGTCATCGGCTACGC
The DNA here is from genome assembly GCA_027744115.1 of Acrocyrtus sp. NNG-2020. Classification (NCBI taxonomy): domain Eukaryota; kingdom Metazoa; phylum Arthropoda; class Collembola; order Entomobryomorpha; family Entomobryidae; genus Acrocyrtus; species Acrocyrtus sp. NNG-2020. The sequence goes on along the minus strand of JAHZND010003359.1, from coordinate 16,314 downwards.
GCTGGAGGGTGCCATTAGCGATAAATATACTCCATATAAGAAAAGCATAGAAGAGCAACGAGAGGACCGGCAGCTAAAAGAAATACAGTCAGGAAAATTAGTTGACAAACTAGAAGAAAAGACGTTTGTGCCAAAGTCAATTTTTGAGAGTGAGAACCTGTCGCCTCAATTAAGGACTAATCCAAGCAAGTAATTGCTCCCATCTCTGTGTTTCTATTCAAAAGGTAATCAATAATCAATGTAGAAAGTTTGATATAATTTTTAATGTTTCTTCATTTCTTGTGGATGAAACTGTTTGAAATATTAATTTAAATATAACACTCTAATATAAATTACATATAGGGTACCTGCCACCTATGGAGGGACGAGGAACAACATGTCTCCAAATAATATAGACGTATTCTTGAGCGAATGAGTGGAGTACAGAACTGAAATCGTCGCAGTTATGTACACTTAGAAATTATACCTCACTGTTTTTATAGTCTAGTTTTAGTTTTATAAATATAATCATTAGCGCTAGTTGATTTGATACAACCACACACTATGTAACTCAAATTGTATGAGCGTAAAAAAATAAAAATAAACTTTAATAAGTTTTCAAAAGACCAGTCATAATAGACTATCTAGGCATTCTATGTAATTCTAAAACAGGTAGTTGGCAGTTTAGGATTATCGGTACCGATTCACCTAAGAGTTTCTGTAAAAATCGATAAGTAAAACCAAAAAGTATTTTTATTGTGAACATGCCTATTTCATGTATAATTCCATCGAATGGTACCTTAATTGGGTTTCCATTCCCTTTAGATGCATCTATGCATGATAATTAAGTTAAATACCTACTCGTGTAAACTTCAAGGTAACATAGCAGGTGCAAGCACAATTTAATCTCAGGGAACGGATGGCCGATAGGAGAGTTTTCTGCTTACTCCAAATGTTTTGGAAATAAACGTGAGCTACGCTACATACCATATCATCATCAGCAATTTACTCTTCAGATTTAATTGGAAAACTGGAATTATCTGCTCTTCGCAAGATGCAAACATGCATATAATATGGTCACATCCGTTGCTTTGTCTGAAAAAAAATTCATTCCTGTACATAGCTGAAGCTGGATGGAACTCAACCTCATTTCACTTCTACGATTTATTACTACCTCTCCACTTTCATGTCCACGACTAACATTCTCTCCATCATAGTCTCATCTTCAATCAGTCTTATGCGAGCCTTCACAAAAAGCTGATAGTGTTGCATGAGCGAAGCCAACCATGTAATTTCCTCTAATTAGAACCATTTACAGTGTACCTTACACGTATCATAACCAGCATAGCACTCTTCTCTAGTTCCTAACTTGATTGATTAGGTAGTCCAAGGAAATGGAATTAACTTATATGCTTGCAATTTACGTCAAAAGGGAATACACATAAAAATGTATTTTTTTTGTCTGCTCAGCTTGATTCCATGCGAAAATAGCTTTCGCTCTGTAATGCTGAGCTTGAGCTTGTGCTGTTTTATGTTTTACCAGCACGAAATGACGAAAGAATGAAGCAAAATAGCAAAGCCAAAGACCCAAAGGGCTGTGCAGAACTGTGAACTATTCACATAAAAAAGATGGCAATAGAGCTTACTTACTCCTTGTATTATACGCGGTGAATAACCATGCAAAAATGCAATTTTTAGGATTAGGATTACGCTATATGTAATATGTGTGGCTAGCTGGATGAATACGCGAATAACATATGTATTATTACTCTAGCTTTTAGCTAGATTCCTCCTCGACAGAAAAAATAACTTGTACACATTTACATGTGAAAAAAAAGGATATGTTTTAATGCTGTGTGGGATTAGGAGGATGAGGGTGGAAATAAGAGAAGAAGGATGGAGAACTACAGCAAAACTTTTTTAAAGTACGTGTGTGTTCTATGCATTTCCTCTCCTTTTCCTGACAAATATCACATGTACCAAAAAATATAGAGTTTTTTTATGAGAATAATACGTAAATGCATCTAGTAGTGCTGTTTTTTAGCTTCTTTAGCTCGCAGCTGTGAACAGATCTTTGTGGTACATCAAAATACTCAAGTCTATTTATCCGTAGAGAGTACATAAAAATGTTTAATTGTAATTGACAAGGAAGAGAACACAAAGAGGAGGTGAGGATGTTACATTAGTTGGTTTAGAGCGCTGACAAGAATTAAAATTTTTTAACTGCACATCTTCTATGTGTAAACATGTCTCATCAATCATCATATCAAAGGGAGTAAATATTATTAAGTGGGGAAGAAATGGGGCCGTGAAATTGTTGCGTGAAGTAAATATTTGTGTTATTTTTTCATGTAAGAGATTTTAGATTAAAGTAAGGAGAGAAGAAGGTTAGTTAGGCGATGGTGGAGTCGTGGAGTGTTTTTGAAGGTGTAATTTTGAGATCCTGTTTACAGTTTAAGCAGATACTCAATTTAATTTTGAAGGGAAACTGAAGCTGAGAGGAAAAGGACTTGGATAAGGATATAATTTAAATGGTGAGGAGGAATAGTGGGTGTGGGTGCTTTTGGAAATTGAGCTGAAAAGTGATTTTCACGAATTCGGGCGAAGAATACAAACATGCACTCTTTTAACGGGTAAGCTTTAAATCTTTCAATTTGTATGCACATTAAAAGCTACGTTGCACCTTGTAGAGGGGATATTCATGTAATTAAACTTTCTCTGTGACTCGGAAGAACTTTAGGCGTTAAACTAAATAATGCATAATAAGTGCGATGAAAGCGTCTCACAGGTGTCCTAAATTGTAAATAACTTGCTCTGAATACATTTCAGATACTATACTGCTAAAATCTTTTGAATTTTGGGCAAAAAGTTAAGTGAGATGTTTCCAATGTATGTAAATATCCCACATGTCAATAATATTTTCAATAATAATTCTCTAGGTTTATCAATTGGTTACTCTTCAAAATAGTTCTGCATGTATCGTATTAGTAAAATCTACATATAGTTGAAAGGAGGTCAAGTATATAACTTTCAAAGTAGTTACTTTCTCGTGATCGAAAATATTTTTGGGGTTGGAAATCTACTTTACAGCATAATCCTCAGTCTTATTTCTTAATGATCATGATCGATTAATTGTGAGCTGAAGAGCATGTAGATTTATGATAGCTTGATTTTGTTTGCTCAAAACGTAATAAATCAGCCGAGCCATTAATGTTTTATATGTTTTAATTTTGATGAATGATAATTGTCAAGTGAAAACTGCTCCATTCTCTACTTTCGTTTTGTACTTTTAGGGGTAATTTTATTGCACCATTATTCCTATTATTAAAAGTGTTTTCCTTTCAATCATGAAAACCAATAAGGCTGCAGGTGCAAGTTTTTTTCTACCATAAAATAAATATTATACATCAGTTTGCAACAATAAGGTACAAATTAGATCCAATCGAATATACGATGATTAGCTTTCAAAGAAATAGTGAATAGTGATCGACCGCTGATTTGTGAATTTAGTTGTGCAAGCAAAATAGGTATGTATAATACAAATAATACAAACAAAAGTTTTATAATTAGGCAACAGTGTAAAAGAACAACGTAGTTTTCGGATATCCTGCCTAACCCTACCATAATTGAACTTGGTTTAAATATGATTTTTGCATTATGTACAACTAAACTCTGAAAATCCTTTAAGCGTGGCATAGACATTTCAGTAATCCTTTCATAAACACGGACGGAGAAGCGCAACCGCAGAACACTTCTCATTTATACACTGATTTAGGTATACTACCATATAGGCGTATTGAAGTTGGAAGTGAATGTCATCAAACTTTATTTGTGCTGACGATATAACCAGTTTGACGTTTGGTGGTGTCTGAGTATGCGACACGCATGATTAGATTATGGTTCCACAAAACTCAACTATGATTATACTTCTTTTAGCTCTTCTGCATTCGAAAATAACTTATTATAGCCATCATAACTACTCTTTAAGTATGGGGCCAACTCAACGAAAAATTAAATCTGCACACGCAACAAACTAAACCAAAAGGGAACACGAGAGCGGCACACATGACGCAGCGCATTATGTACCATTTATAACATTAAACTACTTGCTCGTTAAATTACGAGTAAAATTGTTTTAAGAATACATAGTCAGCAAAGAATTCGTCAGAGCTAACTAAACGCCCAAATGGCTGTTATTTAATTTCAGCAAACATAGATAGGAGGAGGGTGTATGCATGTAAATAGCAAAAGGTGTGGGATTATAAGCTGTATATGAATAGGTATGTTTGTTGCAAAGGAATGATGAAAGCATATAAAAATTGGAGAATAAGCGCATTGCAAACAGTATGGCATAACTACGGAATTTGGCATGCGCATTTGTGGTCTAACAACGAGATAAGTGCAGCTATAAAAATGATAAATGTTCTAATTACAAACGGCAGTATGGTATGTTTTTGGTTAGAGAGGCGAGAGGCTGGTTGATGCACCAGCGCTGATTAAACAGAAATGTTTACGTGTTCATATCAAGTGTTGAATTCGTGACCCTGAAAGGAGCTTGAACGGAAACATCTGCGATGTCACGAAAGCTGCAAACGATATGCGATTGGTTTATCATCAGCAGCTCTAACTGCATAAAGCTCTCTAATGTGAATCCATGTTGGAGTTCGTAATTGTATCTGTAATGCATATGCAACAATCTCTTTCTGAAAATGTTTTTTCTAACGAGATAGTCTGGGATGGAGGAGCTAAAACATGAAACAAAAGCGTCTAAACATTAAACATTCGCCGAATACCAGAAAAAAATATGTTCTACCTATAATTAAGTAGTATACCATATCATACACGCAGGCACCAGATGCGTTATGTTTATGCAACGTGCCCACTCAAAAATGCTAGAGTTGTAATATAACTGTCATAAAAGTTTTTTTTGCAGTGGGTTTCCTCCACAGCTGAAGTCATTGTGTAGTAATTGAAACATGAGATTTTGACAAGTAGGTATGTATAAAATGATGATTACGATGGGGGTGGATTGGATATTAGTAATGAACTTGGGTCGATCAGTTTGACGTATTTTATTCCCTTTTATAGAACTAATCAACCAAGATCGTGCTATTCACATTCATATTCCAAATGTACCATTACCATTCCATAATTTCCGCTATGAAATATGATGTCTGTCTATGTCTATTTTTATAATTTTTCTCATGAGTCACCCCACCAGTCTTTATTTTTCATTTTAGGAAGGTAGAAAACTATACTTTCTGTTAAAAATTACAGCCCAGACAATTAACATCATTTAATTATGCGCTGCGTAAATTGGACGCATAAAGATAAGACAAAACAAATAACAGATAAGTAAGTATACTACGCTTGGGTCTCTTTTCGGGCAATTTCTAGTGAAGGAAGTTTAATAGGTTTATACTCGAGCTGAGATTATGCATAATCGGTAAATATAAAGATAATGTATGTTTTTGTTTACTATGGCATGTAAATTTCAGGCAGGTAGAATGGAAGCTGTGTTTCATGTTTTATTTAATTTCCAAAGAGCTGGAAACTTGCCTGCTAGTTTGGTCGATTAATAATTAAATTAGCACACTATATATTTTATTGCTACTTTATATTATAAGGTGTTCCAGTATTCTCCTAGGACTGTCCAGTGGTAGAAAAGCTAGAGGTATTGATGTGAAAGTGGAACAAACAAAGAAAAGAAAGTTGGAAACGTGACTTTCCCCAATTAAAATCTCCTAAAATGTTTTGGAGTATTCCTCAAATGTGTGTCTGTGCAAACATTTTCCGAAATCTGAGAACTTCGGCCAATGAATAGTTTGATTGTCAGCGTCAACCTAAAAAAAAGGGCGGAGTTCGCTGTTCTGCACTACACTGCTCTGGGCTAGAGAAAGCGAGTAAACTTATATACTGTTTTACTGACAATCACCATCACCGTGTAAGACGTTTAAAGTGTATATGGCTGTGGCTGACAAGCAACCTCGATAAGATTTAACTTAATGACCACTTACCGTCAAGTTTAAATAAACATACCAATTTAGAAAATTCACTGTTATTTCGTACCATGATGGTTGTCATTATTATGGAGGTAAATGCGTTCCCTATAATCGCTAATGAAAAACCTTCTTCCCTTTTCGTCTGCTCAGGTCTATTATGTATGAACTATTTCCCTCGGGATCTTAGACACACCTAAATTAGAGACTACATTGCTTTCGCAATAATATTTAATGAGATTAGCAGTGTCAGTTCACGTAGCATAATGACTAACAAAATACTGTGTTTCAAGTACACATGGATACACAATACGCTAGACGGAAAGACAGCAGTGGAATCAAGGTTTTAATATGCCAGTTATAATTAAGACCATGAAAAAATTGCTAGTATAGGAAATAGAAGGCGGCACCAAATTTTCGTCCCAGCTAGCTTCTCTCAAGTTAAAGTTTGTTTTATGTAATACAACTTTCCTACTATTTTTACTTATTTTCAGATTCGGGCATTCTGTTCACTTCGTTGTAACATTTCCAGTGGGCAAGAAGCAGTCACTTGATGTAGAAATATCAGAGTAGAGCCAATCTCATACTGAACCGTTGGAGTGACAAAGAAGAATCGACTTCCGTAGCACAACTACATGCATGATATTGTCTAAAATAAATAAAAGATGAGTGACGGAGAACGACCATCACAAAACACCGGCAACGGTGGCGGTGCCAGTGGTGGGGCACTTTACGACGCAACGTGCCCCATTTCAGAATCCACTTCCTCAACTTCATCCGGTGGAAATGGATACTTAGCAAGCACTTCATCATCATCCGCAATTTTGCTATGTTCCACATCGCAATCCAATGCCGGTGCGTTACCCACTTCTAGCCTATCTACTGCAAGTGGGACGACTTTTACAGCGGTCGTAAAAGCGATAGACGAGCCTTACAGCGTTAGCGCCGAAGTTATAGAAGGCTTTGCTAAAAATGAGGATAAAACGAGGTAAGCTTTTCTAAGGCCATGCATTCCTAGTAAAATAAACTTTACCGAGAAATAACTTTAGTCAGTCTGTAGAAATGACATTATCTTATGCATACCTTTTTCTTTCCTAGCACGATGAATTCCGACTCCTCAACTGACACGTTCCATACACCCAGTGCATCATTGCAAAATCTGTCGGGTTCCAGTTTTGGCAGCTCCAGGTTAAATGGTAGCGGTGGCCGTAAACTATCCGAAATTCAAACAGAATCGCAACAGCGGCAGCAACGGCAACGTAAGGACAGATTTCTTGAAGAAGAAGAAATCGTCACTTCTGATTCCGGAGCTGCATCAGCGCCCACATCAGTAACCGGTGTTGAGGAGATCAATGAAAATTCCATTCCAGAAGGCGGCGGTGACGAGTGCCCCAGTACAAGTTCCGATATTGTAGCAGATTTTCAGTCAACTGACAATAGTAGTGAATTACCTGCTCCGAAGCCGGCTAAAAACTTGAAGATAAATCTGCAGCAGCATAAACGTCAAAGTTCCACGGGATCTCAGTGTTCACTTTCTTCTAATCCCGAAAATAGTCAGTTTAAAACGGCGGACGCCCACAGCAGTGATAGTGATTCTAGTAGAATTAGTGGATCGAATAGTGGCTTGATATTTGACAATTTCAGTGTTAACGATGCAGAGGAAATTGGAAAGGACGAAATTACCGCGAAAGACGACCAGGACAGAAGATCTTTACAATCAGATCATAGTTATAGCGGGGAGCACTTAAATACATCCGTGGAAAGTGTAGATTTTGGGTCACAAGGCGAAACATCGCCAATTACTTACAGAGATGTCCTCGGGCACTCGCCGCGACTATCTACTATCCCACTTGGAAGCGGAAACGGAAGCGCTTCTCCCCCTCTACAGATCTCTTCGCAGATTCACTCCGTAGGAAGCAAGCCGCGGGGAAAAAAGAAAATGTGGTATCAGCAAATATTTAGTACGTCATATAAGACTAGATCTGGGGATTTTAAAAAAATCTTTAAAGATTTACCACCAAAAGAACGTTTAATTGTCGGTACGTAAAAGTTCTACATTTACTGCATTGTATGCTAATTAAAATTAACGTGTTTTCAAAAATTCATTTGATCATTTTGTCTGTGACTTTTCAGATTACTCATGTGCCCTACAAAAAGAAATACTTTTACAAGGACGAATGTACGTCTCTCAAAATTTTGTGTCATTTTACGCCAACATCTTCGGATGGGAAACTCAGCTTTCAATTAACTTTAAGGAAATTGAATCAATTACCAAAGAGAAAACTGCACTTATTATACCCAACGCTATTCAAATCAGTACAATGAGTGAAAAGTTCTTCTTTAGTAGCTTCGTTACAAGTAGACACAACCTACATGATGCTCTTTAAATTATGGCAGTCGGCTTTGTTGGAGGATGTAAGTGATACAAAACAAGTAAGACAAAGAATACACTCATTAAATTTATTATTAATTTTCTACGCTGTCCTGTCAGTTAAAATTTTGCATTAAGAATTTTACCTTCATTAATTTTTCACCATCTTGTCTTGTTGCATATATGATAATTATATGGCAGTAGCACAATTTATGGTATGTCGTGGCGTTCTCTTTGTTTTTTCAGAATATGTCAAAGAAGGAGTTGTGGAAACTAGTTCATACATGTTACGGGGAAGAATTAGGGGTGACCAGCGAGGACGAATCTGAAGAGATGTTTTGCCAACCTATTGCAGCCACAACATCAGTGTCAGCCATGTTAGCTAACACAGTCTCTGATGGAGTAAAATCAATAAGCATCGATTCTGAAGAGGTAAGCATGTTGTTTAATATTTCTGCAAAAAAAAGTTCATTTTCATTATAAAACTTGCTTCGTTTTCTCGTTTCCGAGAGATGTCAAATCGCATCACGTCATACTAACTAATCTTGCTGCTGTAGTAGCAAAGTAAAACTACTAAACCTTTGTAAGCAAAAGTAGCAGCCACCATTTCACTATAGCCGTATTTACTAGTAATATCACAAAATAGCACAATTATATTTTAGTAAATAGCTAGCTGTCTACATTGCGTATTTATGCTTCAGCTCAAGGAGCTCAGCCTTTTCCTATGTTCACCTGAAGGGAAATGAATGTCACTTCTCCTGTAGTCGGTGAAAATGCAAAATGAACACAGGAGCACGTTCAGTCATGAAAGCTTTAATGCGTTACGTCTTTCATTTCACATTCCAGGCAAGCGGAGAAGCAGAAATATAAAAGCTTAAGCTAGCATGGCATGAGCAAGACCTGAACCCGCATCCTTTCTGCTTTGCACATTGCTGTCGGGAGAAAGCAAACGTTCCATTACTCCAAAATGGAATGACTTTACTAGGAAAACAAAAGTCAGGATTTATTTTCACTTTCCCAAATAAAATTATCATTGCTTTAGGAAAGAAGAACAGCTCGCATGATGTTTAAGTCTGTATTTCCTTGTTGCATTAATCTGGTGAAAGGTGAAAACAAAATGTCCAGAATAGGTGTAATATGTAAACTTATTTTAACTTATACACGCTGCAATCATACCGATAACAGGACAACAATAACGTTATGATGTGAGTGTGTGAATTAGAAGGGGAAAGGTTATTTCCACCTAACTTCAACAAATATAAAAATATTGGTAGGTGTGTGTAGTATGATGATGCTTGCTGTGGACTGGAGCTATGTATTTTACAGGTCCACTTTGTGTTATCAAATATTTAGGTTGAGAAGGTAAAATTGCTCAAGGCTCCATGATGGAGTAGGTAAGGTATGTATTCTGTTTCCATGTTTTTCCTTCATAGAAGAATAGCCGATGGAGTAAGCAAAGGCCATACATCCATGTTGCTTATGTTCAGACACTTATTCAGTGAATGTTTAGGTAAATGTGATAGACATGGACACTTTACTTTTTTGCTTGCATATTTCATAGAACTCAGTGTATTCCTGGCTCGTTTGTACTTCATAGCGGCTTTGTCAGTTCGTTAAACATTGCCTGTTCTGTTCTTCTGCAGGAGAATAGGGTTAAGGTTCAGGCCATTCCAGAATTAATGCCGCATAGAAGTAATATAATGTTTTTATACTGCCCACCGGAACTAATCCTGGGAGTGATATGAATATGAGGTTAAATGGAAGGGACGTAGTGGGACTTTAATACCTTTTCCGGAACATGTGGCAGAAAGTGTGGCAACAAAACATCTACAACTGTCGGCTTCGTTAGGTACAATGCTATTCAAAATCAGGTGCTGTGTAATGCAACCTGCTTCATCCACATGCCTGGTTTGACTTCTTCTTTCTCTTTCAATTAAATTAAATTATGTCATGTAAAACTTTCCTCGGGAGTGTAGCATTTTGTAATGCGCTTCCGTGCCATATCTTCTCATTCATTTTTCATGACAATCGGAAACTTTGCTCCTAGCTCGGAGAACTTTCGGGTGATGCTCTATTCCAAATCGAAACTCTTGCTTCAGCAGTCTTGCAGTAATTCATTCCATTACTTAATACTCTGTTGTGTTGTTGCGGTGTTTGCTTGCTGCTCCATCCATTTTCAATCTATGGAGCGCAAACACCATAAATTGCTTCAAAGTTACGGAGAAATGCTCAGTTCAACTCGCTTTATTAGAACTTGCTCGCCCCGGCAGTCAAAAAGTTCGCCTACTAATTAACTCTGCGGAAATCAACGCGTGTGCTTTTTCTTACCAGCAGTGTTATTGACAATTAAGTATATACCTCTCCAGATATAAAATAGACACTATAGAGCATCGTACGGCTATCATCGTCCATCACTTCTCAGTCGTACTCACTTCGGGAGCGATATAAAATAGGTCAATGTACCCCACATTCGTTTCCGTTGGCTTCACTTTATTTTTATTGCAGTCGACTGTCATTACCACCATATTGATCAATTCCCTAGTGTTTAATTAGAAAATGTGGGTAAAGTCGCAAAATATACATGCTATGAATTTGAAATGATAAAATAAATAAAGTACTTAGGTATATGTTTAGTTTGTACGGACTACTCATTTCACTGCAGTGCAGTGTCTAAAATATTTAGAAATGAGTACATAGGCACAACAAGCAGACCTAATTTAATCAGTATACGAATTTAACTTGATCTTTTTATGCCAATGCTTCTCAGTGACAAAGTAAAAGTTGTTGTTTTATCTGTAAAGATGAAATTGACGATCGTAAAACCAAGCCACGGAATAAAATTGTGAACTAAAAGAGCATTCTTATGTAAAAATGGATGTCAATAGGTATGAGAAAATGATTGAAAATGGATTAAGCGCATAACACACCATTACTCAAGTAAAGCAGTCTTTGAGTTTTCTGCTTGTGATTTTCTTCCAAGTAATTAAAGCATGTGACAAGGAGGGAGGACGTGACCGTGAATAATCATTTTATCCGCAAGTTATCGCCACAAAAGGAACCACTGTAGTGGGGAAATGCATTGAAAGCGGATTATTGTGTGTAAGCTTTCCGTTGTTTGTGAGCACATATTTAGACACTGTGATAAGATAAGAGCGACCACTACGGTAAAAAGGAATTATTAGTAAAAGCATTTCTGTCAATGTTTGCACAGGAGAACAGTAGTTATTCAATAAGGGTGAAGAGAATGACATGACAAGTTTCACTCGAGCAACCTACAACCTATAACCAAACCACCATAAAACCATACGCTAGGCCACCACCGTCATCATTTTATGCATTATTATTACATTATAACTTCAAAAAAAGCTGCTACACTATATCTGGCATTCTCTACGAGTACAGGAAAAAAAAATTTTTTGGAGTTTGGTAGCCTGATTGGGAGGAAATGCGATATTCGCTATTTGCTACTCTTTCTACTGGATAAAGTGATATGATATGGTTATAAAGTTACAAAACAGTTTGCTCCGTCTTGCGTCGTCGATTGCCTCGCAGTGTTTGCTGTGGCTTTATGGCTGAAATGTTAAAGAAAATAAGATGATGATCCGCACATCACATCCACATCCCATGTTAAATAAATGATGGGACGATAAGACACGCCAGTAACGTGACGATACTATATCGTATCGTTATGATAGTCCATGTATCCTCGCGGTATATGACAATCATTCTGATAAAGAAATGTACTTTTTCATTCACGTCTTTCTAATACACTTAAGTTTTAGACGCCTTCTGTTTCAATTCAAGTAGAAGTCCAGAGCCTCTTGAGTCTTGAATACAGATTTTAATGAATGAGCGTAGGGGACATAAAAAGAACTGTTGGTTTCTACATCGTAGACGTAGAGGACTCATCTCATCCTCCGTGAAATGTTAGACACGAGTGTGCTGAGATAGAAAAAAAACTGTTGAAGTTTTTAGTTTGGACCCACTTATTGGGATGAAAAAAAGATTTTTCGTATTATTTCTTAACATACTGGTGGAGGCTCACGTAGTCAAGCCGCGTACGTCTTCTCTCGGATTGCAGCACACTTTTTTAGTAGTTGCTGTTCAGGTTCCATACAGTTTGGAACAAAGTGTATTTTGTGCTCCCACTACTCTTGCTATGTAGTAGCTTCCTGCTCGTTGGAAACTTGGTTGCGTGTGCTTTGGGCTTAACTTGCACACTTCCTTGTTATTCGTGTGGAGCAGCATTTTATAAAATGTTTCAATCAGGGCAGGGAAGAATATTTTCTTACGTATGTGTGGAAACATGCCATGCACAGGACGAAACAATGGATTAAAGTTTGAGAGAAAAAAATCGTCTTTGTTTTCTGTGTGAATTTAGGCCATCATCTCAGTCTGCATCTTAGCACCATCATTCATCTCGATAAAAAGGGGACAGGAAGTTTCTTTAAAAAGAGACGATCTCTTCCAAAAAGTTTGGTGAAGTTTTGCCGATGAAAAGTTTCAATTGTGTGTGATGCTCAGGGTGTGTGTCCCACTCTCTGGGAAGAAAAATGTGAGCTGACTTTAGCAAGATTTTGTGTTCCACGAAAGCAAAAAGTATTATCTGGAGCTGTAATTAAATTACTAAGAAGACAGTCAATAATATGGGCAATTAGATACTTCTTTGTCGAGATTTTGAGAGCAGAACGGATCAACAATTTAGTGAGTAATAAATTGTCGGGACGCGAATAAATGTTACGTTTACAGGAGTTGGTGAAAGGAAAAGTGGAAATAACGTACACAGGAAGTGCAGAGCTGTCTCATATTTCACTTTTATTGACTTTCCTTCCTTTAATCCGCTTATGTGAAAAACAGATATGAAACATATTTGTTCTTTACATGCTACGATATTCTGAGCTAATACTTCGGTATTTCACTAATCATTAAATAAAGTGATCGTTATCCTTGTAGATGATTTAAGCAGAAGACTATATTGGAAGGAGTCACGTTTCGCTTCCTTACAAATATATTCCCAATTAGTCGTGAAACATTTTCCCATTCAATTATTAAGTGCTTCTGTGATTACATTTACATGAAGTTGTGCGGTTCGTGGAACTTTTATATTGTTTCTAAAAAGTTCAGCTGCACTTTTGTTTTCTACGTCGAAATGGTGTTTTGAGCGCGAGATGATATCATCACATCGGAGCTTGATTTTATTTTCTTGTAAAGTATTTAGGAACAGTTATCGTATTCTACGCAGCTCGCGAAAAGCGGGACGCATATCAAATTACTGCAGAAGATAGCATTTGGCGTCCTGTCAAAAGGACAGTGTTCTTTTGCCTTCGTATGTTTAAAGACACGTCCATTCGAAGTTTGCTTCGTTTTCGTTGTTGCTATCTCGTTAATTTCAATAACAGAAACCACAACATCAACCACAAAACATATACTTGTAACATAAGTTACTGCTCGTCCATAGATTCAGCCAAAAAATAGTAATTGTGAGGGGTAGAAAAAAACATTTTCGACCGTATTTTCCGTTTTGTATGTAGATATTTTAGGTATATGTAGGTGTTATATATTAGTATTCGGTAAAAATTACGAAGACAAAATGGCTGCAACCGCAGTTGAAAGCAAAAGTGCTCGTTCACAACGCAGCATTTCTCATGCTGGAATTACTGCCACACCACTTTTGACCTCATCCGCTGAAGGAGATGGAAATATGAACGAGAACAATAATGGAAGCGATCACTTGCTTTCAACAGTCCCTTCAGAGACTAGCCAGACTCTTTTGCGAACGAGAAAGATGACTACCTACAGTGACGACACTTTAAGCTTTCACCCTCTGAAGAGCTACAAAACTGGAAAAGTCACGGAAAGCAACTTATCCATGATGACTGAAATTGGACCAGTTTTCACTACTGACTCCCCCACAAAAATAAACAATAATCTTTGTCGTAATATAATCGGAAACAGAAACAACGGACTACTTGACAATAAGCCAATTAGGGCATCAAAGAGTACATTAGACTTGCCAAGCATATCAAATCAGGATAACACTTTTCTTGACGATGAACGCGAAAGGAGAATTAACCTGGACCAAAAGTCGAAGCAGCAGGATAATTGCGACGATGACAATTTAAAGAAAAGACACAGGAGCTCATACTCAGCATCTCCTTCCCCGGCGTCGTCCCCTAAAATTACCTCAACTCCACCGGGGGAATCCAACTACGGCGGGGTGGGGGATGCCAACACGTCTCATGACCTTGACGACGGAAATAGTATCCATACGGAGAAAAAGGAAAAGAGGAGAAAGTCGTTTAGAATTAAATCAAAGTTTAGCAAGGAGAAAGAAAATAAGGGAAGTATAACACAATCACCGCCGTCGTTATCCCCTGCGAGTGTCAAGGTTAGTCAAGTTTAAGTGTGGCATGGCGAAATCATGTTAAGGTTCGTTTGTTCCGTCCTTTAGACAGCTCATATTACAGATATTGCTATCCGTGCTAAAGTCATTACATTGTAAATGTGAGAGCAAGTCCAGTTTGAAATCACTCCAAAACTGTTCCAGAGTATTGGGAAACGTGATATATGTATAGTAATGCAGTTTTTTGTCTTTGGCGAAATCTATTAGCGATATTTTATCTGGGAGAAACTGCAGAAAAAGAAAGTTTGTGAAAGCACATGAAAGACAAACAGGAAAATAAAAGGAAAGAGTTAGTCATAGGCAGTCATTTTTCACTGTAGGCAGAAAACTGCGCAATATGTAGTCAGAGAGCATAGACATTTTCATAATATGCTTCGAAACGAAAATGTTTTCTTTGCGGATATTCAACTTGCCCCTGCCCGTCTTTTGAATAACAAGTAAGATGGATGAGCGACTGGAAAAGCATGGATATAGAGATATCCGATCTGAGTACATTATAAAAAAATTATTTACTATCGCTTCCATTCCCTTTATCGGATGATGACTGCGGTGGAAGATTAGATAGATTAGATTTGTCGCTATTTCTCTGCAATGAAACTAACCTTTTGCGTATGTACGTATACATTTTCTGAATGAAAAACAAAAGGGAAAATCAATTTAAGAGGATAACCACTGTAGTTTCTATATGATTTGCTCGTGTTCTGCTTAAAGTGTTATCGATTATTTGAAGTATGTCTTTCCTGATTGACGATTGTTGAGCAAAGGGCAATGGTATTTTAGCGTTTCCTCTCTTCTCGCCCGGTATGGCGTTTTTGTTGCGTGATGCCTGACTTGACTCTGTGAATGATGTCACCCAAGAGTAGAGTAGACGTGCCTAATGTCAAGTGAAAAGAAAGCGCTGGAAAAGGGGTGGCTTACATGGTAGTGTATGAAATTAGAATGTTGAACATTAACTGTTAAAACCGAGGTCGTTCAGAGCAATTAACTATGAAATTTGCGATGCATTATTAACAGGGAATATAGATTTGCTAGCGTGAAAAATGTACGTCTAAAAATGTTGTGCATTGTTTCGTTGTTTAGATTAGGCTAATCGAGCAGGAAAGGCTACAGTAACCAAAGTAGAGGGGTAGCTAGTTTAACCTGGAAAACTAACAAAGAAGTGTAAACTACCATATTTGCATTCTATGTTCGCCAAGCGAATTAAAAATATGTCACTGTCAGTGGTAGTTAACTGGATTTTCTTGTCTGTGTGTGTGATGTTTGTTTACTGTGCCTGTGGAAGGGGTGCCCAACGCCTAGA
Organism: Acrocyrtus sp. NNG-2020; assembly: GCA_027744115.1. Lineage (NCBI taxonomy): Eukaryota > Metazoa > Arthropoda > Collembola > Entomobryomorpha > Entomobryidae > Acrocyrtus > Acrocyrtus sp. NNG-2020. Next base: position 262 of record JAHZND010003359.1, on the reverse strand, counting down.
AGAGGAACCCCAGAGATCACAGTCGACATGTGCGATGATGATCATGAGCATGATGGGGAAGATGATGGTGATGATGAAGAGCCTCGGATCGGCTCCTTGGAGTGGTGTCGACTCCGTACTGGCTCTGCTTTAAGTGGATTGGTAAATAAATCTTGGGTTTTGCAAAACTATAATTTCCCAACAAAATCCAGCTGCACGTCCGAACAATACTAATTTGTAATTTACCTTTGCCAGAAAAAATACAATAGAACAGAGCATCAGA
>JAHZND010003358.1:0-13631 GCA_027744115.1 Acrocyrtus sp. NNG-2020 | reverse complement strand
TCATGGGGAAATCCGATTACAAGATATTTTTACTGCCCGTGTTTGAAATACCCTCCAGTGAAACATTAGAACTGCTATCAGTATTGTTGATCTTTAGAAACGATGCTATCTTGTCTCAAGTAATTTTTGTACAAGCTGTATTGCTTAAGCCGTCTATTGATATTACTTACAAAATGTACATAGCTAATTCAATGCTGTCTCCTGTGGTCGATAGCCAACAATGAAATTGCACAGAGCATAAATAATCATTTTTATGACTAAATTATATTCGAGATTTTTAGGGTTGTATCAAATCAGGGTTTAGTATGAGAGGAATGACGTTCATTGCACCTGACTTTTACAAACCAATATGGATAAACACATAATATGCCTTGTTTGTAGTATGGGATCTGGCTACTATAATTTCATTATTTTTCTTCTAATGTCTAATAGGATTTGCATTGTTATCATGATCTTTTGCAATGATGGTGGAGCTGGCTACTATTTCTTTGGCCATGCTACTTGGGATGGACTATACATTGCGGATTTGGTTTTCCCATGGTACGCACGTGCTAGAGACACTTCACATTTTAATTTCACATTCACACATTTTAACTTTTAATAAATGCATTGTATTAATTGAAATGAGTAATAATATGCACATATATTTTATCACTAATTTATCCACTCTAGGTTCCTCTGGATCATGGGAGGTAAGTGCATAAAACTGAGTAGTGGAATGAATAATTTATAAAGCTTCACTTTGATTTCGGACGTTATTATTCTAAACACGGTTATTGACTATTGAAATCGAATATATTATTTGTGCAGTGTGCATCCCAGTATCAATCAAATCCCAGGTGAAACGAGGAACTTCACGGCTGCAAATTTGCAAGAAGATTTTCATTCGGTCATTAAAGCTGATAATTATTGGAATAATTTTGGGTTCCATATGGGGTCCAGTGGATATTCAATCAATGAGAATTCCTGGAGTTCTCCAAAGATTTGGACTTTGTTACTTTATTTGTTCCGTTCTTGTGCTGTTGTGCATGACCGTGAACTTTACAAAACCCGAAACGGTAAGTCAATGCATAGGGAGTTGAACAGAAAAGCGAGTTTACAAAATATTCAGACAAGCAAATGACATAATCTGATTTATTAAATTTATGATCACTTTACAAAACAGAGCAAGTTGCGAGCAGCATTGCAAGATGTGGAGATTATATGGATTTCGTGGGTATTCATTCTTTTGTTAGTTCTGGTGCACAGCATTTTGACATTCTTTCTACCTGTCCCTGGTTGCCCCACGTAAGTTAGCTGTAGAATTGTGAATGCATCATATTATTATCCTTTCGACCGACCTCTTAACTTAACATTGGCAATTTCAGGGGCTATTTGGGACCCGGAGGACTTGCGGATGGTGCAGTGTACTCAGGAATGTGTATCGGAGGAGCAGCAGGATATATAGACCGACGGCTTCTACAAGCGCAACATATTTACAGCAATCCATCAGCAAAAGCAGAATATCATGCTGATGCTTATGACCCGGAGGGAACCCTTGGAAGTCTCACCTCCATCTTTCAAGTATGGCTTGGTGTTCAAACAGGAGTTACAATGCTNGATGCTTATGACCCGGAGGGAACCCTTGGAAGTCTCACCTCCATCTTTCAAGTATGGCTTGGCGTTCAAACAGGAGTTACAATGCTGGTTTATCCAAGAGCATCTAGCAGACTAAAAAGATGGGGTGTTTGGGCAGTCTCAACTGGAATTTGTGGTGCAATCCTTTGTGGGTTTAGTCAAAGTGGCGGCTGGATTCCCCTGAATAAAAATTTGTGGTAAGAAATTTGCAAGTAAAATAACCGGACCATTAAAAGATTTCATGTCCATCATTTCATTTTCGTTTGTACTTTGTAGGTCCCTGTCCTTCGTCCTTGTTACAAATTCATTCGCTCTCATTCTTCTGTCTGGCCTGTATTTTGTCATTGACATTAAGAAATGGTGGTCAGGAGCACCTTTCTTTGAGCCAGGAATGAATTCTATTCTTTTATACGTTGCACACCAAGTGGCTCATGCAATGCTACCTTGGCATTATGTTTTTGGACCGATGAGAACACATTTTGCTAAGCTTGTGGAGTGTCTGTGGGGAACTACGTTATGGGTTTTGATAGCTGTATATTTATATCAGAAAAAAATCTTTTGGACTCTGTAATTTGAATTATACAAAACAAAATATATGAGTGCGCTTCCTTGCAAGTATTCTAATGTAACTCCCTTGTAAATATATACATTATAATTATATGAGCAAGTTGCATATGAGTAAATCTTGTAATGTAGTCTCTGTAATCCAATGCCGAAGAAATTCTGTGTCATATTTACTGCATTTTTTTAGAATTTCAACTTTATTTTTAAGACACTAGTGGTAGCAAGATTTTGTTATATTTTGCATGCGCGATTAGAATTTTACAAAAAAAGTTACAAATATATACGTTAAATCTATATCTACTTTATATTTTACTTTACATTGTAATTCTTATGAGGAAATGATTCAATCATGAAATCATTCTAAAAGCTTCCTTCGTAAACGTAAACTTAATTAAATAAACAAACTACGTTTTCAGGTGCGAACCACCGTAAAAACAAATTAATAGTTCAATCCAGCAAGGTAAATTTAAATATTATATTAACTGTGTAATTTAGTTTACTATATCCTACATACTATAGCTGTTCTGGTTCCCGTTGATAATATCTAAGACACATTTAACTTAAACTCCTGTTATGATGCCCACTATTTCAGTCCAGGTAGCTGTTGGTGCAGCATTAACATCAGTAACAATATCTAAAGTTTCTACTTCCGTTAGGACAGTTTCTGTCTGCTCTTTTTTAAGCTTATTTGCTTCTCCAGAATGAATTAGAGTTTTAAGATGCCGCCCCAGTTTGGTTTTACTACGGAAGCCCTTCTCACACTGCGCACACCAGTAGGGTCTTTCACCAGTATGTATCCTACAGTGAATTTTTAACGCAGCACCGGAAGTAAACTTTTTTGGACAGTATGAGCAAACAAAAGGTTGTTCGCCTGAGTGAGTTCTTAAATGCCGTCGTAGGTGGCTCATCTGAGTATAACCTCTGCCACAGGTGTCACACCGATGCCGATACATTTTCTGATGTTGAGATTCCATGTGCGATTTAAGATTTTGAGGATTCGCAAACACTCTATTACACTGCTGACACTTAAACTGTTTCAAATTTAATTCTTCATGTGTTGTTTGATGATATCTTAACATGGCAGCTTGGGAAAATGATTTTCCACAAATTTCACAAATATTTGACTTCTCACCAGTATGACTAACAGCATGTATTCTAAGACGATGTTGGCGGAAAAAACCCCGTGGGCAAAACTCGCAGCGAATAGGTGGAACTTCTGGATGAGCTTGCTCTATATGAAATTCCTTCTTTAAAGTACTAACAAACCCTTCTTCACAATAATCACATTTAAAAGGCCGTTCACCAGTGTGCATTCTTGTGTGAACGGAGAGCTCACTTTTATTCCTAAACCGTTGGTCGCAAAATTGACACGTGTGAGTTTTTTTGCTAACAGTTTCTGTAATTCAAACAGACGACATATTAGCAAGCGTTAGAAGATTATCAATCACTGTCCATGCCACGATATGCATAAATAAATATGAATGAATTTAAGATATTTTATTTTTTAAATATTTGAACTTACGTTTATAGACCTTTGGTTTGTCTTTTTGAGGTTTAGAATGCCTCTTCATGTGATTAATTAAGTGATCATGTCGTGTAAACCGCTTTGAACAAACTACACATCCATGGGGTTTGTTATCACCTTAATAAATTAAATAGCATAATTATATTATACCAGAATAATAAATGAGCTATTACTACAAATTACAGGTAAAATTGTTTCTCCTTACCCTCATGTTTCTTCTTGACGTGCACATCTCGGCGTACTGGATCAGTGAAAGATCGCGGGCAGTGCGGACACTGCACTCTTTTACCAAAAAGCTGATTTTTGACCATTATAACTGCTTGCGAATTCATTACCTTCTGAGTTATTTCAGGCTCTAAACCTATATTATCATCCGGGTCGGTGGTGTTTATTGTCATAAGTTCAGTACCGTCAAGCTGTATTACCTTAACTTCATAATTTACATTTTCAGATTTAGTAGTTTTTCGCTTTGTTTTTTGCTTTTTCTGCCTACGAGACTTTTTATCTTTTCGTTCCTTTTTAAGTTTTACTTTAGCTTTATGAGCACCATCTTCATCTGAATCATAATCCGTCAATTCCTCTGACTCTTCACTACTTGTTGCAGGAATACCAATTTTTTCACTTATGCTTATGACACCTCTGCCGGGTGACCAAGCTGGGTCTTCGTCATCTTCATTGTTTTCTTCATCCTTCATTTTCAGCTCTGCCAACTCAGAGTCCTCAACAATATTGTCATCTTCCCCTTCCACTATGAGCCCAGGTTTTACTTCAATATCTTCGTGGTTGTCTTCACTGCTTTCACCAAGATCCGACAATTCATCATCAGTTGCTTCGCTTATCATATACGCTGGTCTTCTGACTATTCTACCAAATGATGTTCTTATAGCTGGTTGCGCATCTTTATCTTTATCTGCAATTTCCGATTTTACGGACACCCCATCTTGTAGAGGATCGGTAGGAACAGGATCTTCGCTGATTCTGGGATTATTATCTACATTAACTGTATCTGCGTCCTTTGAGCTTGTACCTTTATCTTCCATGTCTGTACTAGGACCAACGGCAACCACACTCGAACTTGGGTCTTGAGACATGGTGACTTTTTCTTCAGTACTTTGTAGAAGTTTCTGTGACTTCCGTCGACGCGAACCCCCATTGATTCCAGTGTTTTTCCTTGGAATTTTAGGTGGTCGACCGCCTGTATTGAAGTGACAATAATATATTTCATTAGACTTCTAAATAAACAGCAACATTACATAAATAACAGCAATTTAATAATAAATATAAATTGTTGGTCTTACCATTGATAATATCTTCTCGAATTTTATCAATAATTTCTAATACTTCTTTTGTCGCAGTTTCTTTGCGTTTTTCAGCTAATTCCTTGTTCTCTTCTACCTTAAAGAAATTATGGCTACTAATAATTTCATCTTTAATTTTTTGCCTAATAGAATACAGTTCCTTTTCTAAAACTTTCAGCTCTCGAATAATGCACTCAAGTTTAACAAATTTTCCATTGCAATTAGAACAGATCGGTAGCTTACAGTCGTTAAACAGTCTTCTCGTTACAATCGAAATACTCACACGGGATAATTCAAAAATATTGTCAAGACTTCTCTCATCGGGTATGAGTTCTGCAACTGCGCGTTCTGTATTTCCGTTACTAGCACCGTCAACTTCTATTTTAACTGTAGCTAATGTAGCCGTGTCTTCGACAACTTCACGATTGAATTTCTTTTTTGGATTCAGAAAGGCCTGGTAGCAAACTAAGCATATCAATTCTTCTGGCACAGAAACAGCAGCTAGTTGTGGGTCCGTAATTTCCATAGGCAAAGGAGACTGAGAAACGATTTCAATATGCAGGTCAGTGTTATTGCTAGGTAGAATTTCAGGAGTTGGATCTACATCATTTAATACCGCAGAATCTGAATTAGTCTCCTTCTTATCACTGGCAGTATGACCATTCAAAGTTTCAAGTTCTACTTCCTCGGTGGTATGAAGTTGATTATCCTTCCCACTACTGGCACTTTCTTTCAATAATTGTTCGGCTAAAAGAGTGTTCTGACTGATGACCTGAACCTGAGTTGGTACGTCATTAATCATTTGCAAGACCGCTTGCTGACGAGTGGAAGTGTAAGTGTGTTCATCCAATAATTGCATAGTGTTACTATCCGATACCTGTTCTACTTCATTTAGTCCCACAACAGTAATATTTTTCATTCCACCTGTCAACGATATTTTATCTAAACTAACAACATTTGAAGAAGATCCTACGTCAGGTTGGATTCGCTCTAAAGTTAATTGAGATGGGTCAGCAGTATGAACAACAAAAGTTTGACCCACGGCATCGCTTCCCATCACAATCGTTCCTTCACTAACTACAACAGTTTGTCCTCCATGGGAAGGTTCAATAGAAGCATCATAGACAGTATTTACTCCCGAATGAGACGTGACAAAGGCTGGATGAGTGGTTACAAGAGGAACTTCTGACAGTGATTCCAACGTTGCAGTCATCAATGGAACGTCTCCCAGCGCCGTTGTCAACACAGTGACCTCTGTAGAAGTAGGAATTCCATCTTCTGTAGTGATCAATGTAAGAACAGGATTTGATCCAAGGACTTCTGTTTCAATTGTTCTAGAGTTCACAGGGTGAACCTCTTCGTGGTCTTTGTTGTCTTCCATACTGTCGCTATGCTTCTAATCCAGTGTTCAAACTACTCCAAATGGTTAGCACTCAACTGTACAGCCCAATTATGTTTAAATTAACATCAATTATAGCAACCCACCACCACCACCAACGTCTCTGATAAAAACAATTATCAATATTTGTCCAACATTTAACTCAACTTACCCGAGAATGAGAAATAGCCTCAAACTCGTCGTCCCTCGTGTTTCTATTCTTGAAAATCAAAATAATAGCAGCAACGGCACAAGCACATCCCCATGCAGTCCGTGTTGATAGGTCAGGTCAATAATTCGTAGGTCACACCAATTCACAATTACAATTCGGAATCTCCTAAAATAAACCTGAGTACTTAAATAGTTTACGTAATAATAGAATAACAGATGACCATTGATTGTTGACGATTATTTTATTTCTTGTTTATGTTTACATTTTCACTTTCAAAAAAATGGAGCGGAAAAGTATGATTACCTCGCTGGCTAATAGTTTTGCAGTGCCGTCCATAGCAAACGACGAAATGAAAAGGGATAAAGGAGGCTGCTTATTGCATTGCATGGGTGGGTACGTAAATTTGCAAAACATCGACAAGGGAAATGGATACCTCTTTCTCATAATATCGTACAGCCCTTTTTCTTCATCATTCCGAATGCGTATTACAATAGTGCAGTGATGCGTCTTGCTACACCACCTCACAAGTTTCATAGTGCCCCTAATTTTATTCTGCGAAATTATGAAATCAGCCGATTCACTTGTAGACTATCCAAAACAAATGAAAAAGTAAATGTCATTCTTGGGTTTAGCTAACGCGAACAAGAATAAACGAAAAAGAAAAGCAATTCAGTCATCAGTGCAAGTTTGAGAAAAAATTCAATTTCACTAAAGTAATTTGATAAATAAAGTTGCAGAAGTTTCTGCACTTATAGTTGGAATCAAATTCAGTTAGAGTACAGGTGAGATATTAAATTACTATTTTTGTGAAAGTAGCATTAAATTATTGGGATTTAATCCTTTGAATAGAAAAGGTCACATTTGTTTACTGCAACAGTCAACTGTGATGCGATATGCTTGTATTTTAAATAGAAGTTAAACTACAAGGGTAATGGATAAAAATTGTAATTTTTTTACAGCTTGGACATCTATCGGTTGCTACAATTGCAATTTAAAGTTCTGCAATGTCATTCGAACGGTTCTCCACCAGCATTCCCTCACTGGCGTCTGAGGACCCTTATAAACGGACGCAGTAAGTGATCATCATGAATGATTTTTCAATTGTACCATCATACTATTTTGCTACGAACTAAGCTACAATTTAATTATTTTTATGTTCTTAATCGCCTCGAAAGGACCCCTGTGACAACTGGTACAAGTGTTCTTGCTTTACGGTATGATGGTGGGATAATGCTTGCTGCAGATACACTTGGAAGTTACGGAGGCCTAGCTCGCTATCGCGCGTGCCCTCGGCTCCATAGAGTTAACGATGATGTGGTAATTGCTTGTATGGGAGATTATGCGGACTATCAGTTCCTTCTCTCAATTATTGAACAAAAAGCGTAAGTCTCCTTAATTAAAAATCTTTATTTACGTTATTATCTTTATTTAGCTAGGACTGTAGGACTCGAGAACTTGCTTTTAAATGTGTATAAGGAGTAGAAAGTACCTAGAATAGATGTAGTGAAATGGTCGCTTGTTTATAGACTTCTTTCTTATTCCAAACGTGTTCTCAGATTTTATGTACATAAATCTTAATCTTATACAGGATTACACAGGACTGTATGGATGATGGTTTCAACATCACAGCACGTTCTCTACATTCCTGGCTGACGAGAGTATTGTACAACAAAAGATGTAAATTTGACCCCCTGTGGACGACATTTTTAGTAGCGGGTTCTGATGTCAAGGAAAATGGGGAAAAGAAAGAGTAAGTTTTAAGTTAACATTTAGCCAGAAGGTCTGACTGAAAGATTTTTAATGTGAAAGATTAGTGATAGCAGAACCAATGCACTTCTGCTTTTTTTGGCAGATTTCTTGGATACGTTGATTTAAGAGGAACCGCTTACGAAGATCCTGTTGTAGCCACTGGTTATGGATCGATGTTGGCTACTCCCATCATGCGAGCTGCTGTTGAAGAGAAGACTAAAAATGGTCAACAACTTTCTAAGGAAGATGCTCAAAAGATCTTGGAGGACTGTATGACAGTTTTGTATTATCGGGATGCAAGAGCCCACTCAAAGGTACCAAACCATTGACACGATTTCGATTTTATAATGTAGTTCTAGTAATGAGTAAACTTACGTGCATAAATGAAGAGAAATAGACCAAGTGTAATAATAAGGCCATAATAAGTACATGGTTCTGAACTTCTTTTGTTTTCGTGTTTAGTATCAACTGGCTACAGTTCCTATTGAAGGATCAGCATCAATTACGGGACCGTTTGTAATTAAAGGGAATTGGGAAGTCGCACACTTAATCAAGTAGGTTTTTAAAATAGTAAATATATGATATTCAATCTTTACCATTTAAATCCTTATATGTACTTGATACTAAAACCAAATTGCAACTTTGAATTTGCAGGGGCTACCATTGAGGCATGAGTCAAAGTATGCACTGCTATAATCTGCTAATTACTACTGGCTTTCGGCTTTCTCCTCACTCCTATTTTAATAATTCATTTTTTCTCTCTCATTGAACTATAATGGGTTTCATGAGTTTTCAGTATATGCTGTCGAAGTTTGGAAAATTTTTCAAAACGTAATAAATACATAGTTAGACAAATATGCAGCATGGGTGTGTTAAAAAGTTATTGTAAACCTACCAATTAAACTTTATAAAATGAATAAAATAAATTAAAGAACTTGTTTATAAATTCTTAAATCGACTGCGTTTGCATGAAAAGAGCCTATCAAAACAGCTAACTTCATACTAACACATTAAAAAAGCATCTTAACATGTCGAGTCATTCATAAATTGTAGCTTCTTTTACTCACTCAAGACATGACAGGAAATAATATTCATTTTACAATTTGATGGAAGTTTTAAAAACACTAAACAAGGTTGTTCTTTGCCTGCTTGGTAGTTGTTTCCTTAAATAAAACCCAGGAGAATCAGTCTTTTTGAGTTTGTATAAATTTTTATTTTTCAAATAAAAGAAGCTTATCCAATGCCAAAAAATGTCACTGAACTAATCGCGAATCTTTTCTGCGACATCCTGAGCGGCCAACATAGCAGCGTAGGGTGAAGCCTCGTCACGATCCGCCTTTACTTTCATTCCACCAGTGATACGAGCGATGGTTTCTCTACAATCACGAAACAAGTCATATAAATAATAATTAATAATAATTACTAAACTAACCTTAACCTAAACACACTGGGGTCAACCTTGACGCTACAAAGAACGAACGGAGCCGGCTTATGAAAGAAAACAGAAGCTACAAAAATTACTAATTATCTTGCACCCAAAACTCACCTGCCAGACAAATCGGTGACATGAACAAAAGTATCGTTAAAGCTGGCGTAGATGTGTGCAACGCCAAAGACCAACTCTCCATCACGAACTTGTGGTTACAAAAATCACTATTTAAAACTCACCTGCCAGACAAATCGGTGACATGAACAAAAGTATCGTTAAAGCTGGCGTAGATGTGTGCAACGCCAAAGACCAACTCTCCATCACGAACTTGTGGACCAAGGGAGATCTGCACTTCCTCTTTCGGTGCACGGGTTTTTCTAGGACCCATTTTTGCTCTTTTTTTCTTAGTTGCTGTCCAATCTATCTTCAAAAACAAAAAATAACCAATTTAATTTTCCGAACATCAATTAACATCCAACATCACTTTCACCATTAAAAATTGAAGGACAGTCAGTGGACTAGATTGTCACAAAAATCATCCCTACGGCTAGCAAAAATACAAATACTCTAAACACATTTCTATTCCATTGTCAAGTTAAATTTACTAAAAAAAATTATACACTACTAATATTCTAAAAAGCCCTTAACTCTTTGATACTAACTTGCACTCAAAGGACCACGAGTTATAATTAAAATTTGATAATTAACTTACCGAGTTGTTATAAGATCCAGTGAATTCTCGCAAGGAACTTTACAAGCAGTCTTCAGCCACTCGTGTCTGCATAGCGTATTGCAGGGGAAATGTATACAGTAACAAACAGGCCGTGAGTACTTTGAATTGGAGAGGTGATTTTTGCTTTATGGTTTCCTTCAAATGCACTGACATAGAAAGGCTAGCTAGCGCCGGTGGCATTCTCACAATACCCTGAATGCCCTTACCGAGTGATTTTCTAGTGGTTGTACTGAAAGTCAAAAGGGGGCAGGTAACACCGTTACATGAGAAATTTGCTTTGTTGGAAAATTTTCTATTTTTCTGCTCGCCAAAAAAACTAGGAGAGGTGCGTGCTAAGCGTGCTGTTCTGATGAGCTTTGGGTTGTTTGCTAAATTACATGAAAAAAAATCCAATAACTCTTCATAGCTCAAGCCAGTCTGGAAATCCCGAAATGTGCCTAATACAAAAACGTCATTAAATAGAGTGAACAGGGAGAGCAGAATAGAGAATAGAATAATACAATTTGATCGTGAATAACTTTTTTAAAGCAATACTACAGCAATCCATGCTAGATTGTGTTGCGATACTGAATCGTAAATGATTAGTCAAGAAAGATGAAGATTTGGAATATTTTACATTTTATGGATTCATTCATGACTTTGACCGACCTGATTTACCTCTTATCGTGTAATGTTTTGCAGTGGCGAGATTTTATTACGCAATGAAGTTGACTTTTACTAATGACTCGAAAAGTAAAAGTAGTGGCAAGTTGAACTTGCCAATGCTAATGTGTTCATGGTTTTAAAACGCCAACCGAGATAAGCCCAAGTATTAAAGACGCTTTCCCGACTTCTAGCCTCCTTGCGTTCACAGTTCGCACATTCCATAAGAACGCCTTTCCTTGGTACTGCTAATCTCAGCTGTTTTTTATGGTCTTATGTAATTTCCGACTCTATCTTACATACATAGTTGCACAGACAGAGAGCAGAAAGTATCATCCGAACCGAATCCAATCTCTAAAGTTTTATGATAATAAAAAAGGATTCTAACAACCTGAGAATCGCTTTTGCTTTTACGTGGGTAACATTACCATGCTAGTTCTTTTGTAAGGCGTGTCTTCTTAATCCCACCTACAACTACTACGTAATCTTTAAAAGTTGAAGCCCGCCTGTATGTGTATAAAATTGGCGTAAGCAATATTCTGCACCACATCCATATTCATATTCATGCAATGCACTGGCTCTACGCGAGCGAGCCACTTTGCACATTACCGTTTCCCTGTGTAGCTTGCATTTTTTACCTTTTTTACTTGGGCCACAGCGTTTTATGACGAAAGCAGGGTGGTGGTTTCCTTCATCATAAAAAACGCTTTTTCACTTGACATCAACCGTGGCAATGTTCGGGTTTTCAATTTTCCACAGAGAATCCCTACACATTTGCTCGGCATCCTCCCATCCTACTTCAGTTAGCAACAAGAAGGTACCCTTCTCCCTCCATTTTGCTCGAAACTTTACATTGCAACTTGCAAGTAACAAACTAGCAGCAAGCAGCAACTACTCTTGTTCTCCTTTTTGGAGTGGTAGGAAACAACTTTAAACCATGCAGACTTGTATCCGGAATAACGCTGAGAATTTCTTTGTTTTGCTCACTTCCCGTCAAAACAGCTTGAGAGTGTATGCTACGCGTGCATTTTTTCCCTGAAGTTTTTGTTGGTAGCTTATTTCTGGCAGTAAAGCCAAAGCTATCAACTTCAGCAGAAGTTTGCAATTGCCATATATTCGGTATCGTATGAAAACTCAGGTAGTTTGCCTAGTTTGGAAAGCGAGAAAAAGCTAATCAACCTTTTATAATGCGCAATACCTACATACTACCTTCCCTATACACAGGTCGCATCTATTTCAGCTCTTGACAATAGGCATAATATATTGTTTTTGTTCCAGGTGAAGAATTTTTTTTCAACAGGATGCATGGACAATGACTTCAAAAATTTAAAAGGCACTAACAAGATGGGAGCGGAGAACTGACTGTTTCTAATATTCCCCGGTTTCGTTTTCAATATGCGTATTACGTAAATCTTACATGTATATATGCACTGTTTACTGTTTTCATTTTTCAGGCAGATAAAAGTTCAAAAGGTGATTGTATATTTTTTTATGAAAAGGAGAGATGCAGTGCTACACATGTAGTAGAAAGCTTATATTGCCAGAAGTGGTAGAGTTCAGTCAGGTACAATGATGGAAATGAGTAGGTTAATATGCACTTTGCACGGCATATGGTACATAGGTACAGGGACAGGGAACAGTTTAGCATACCTGCCTGCCTTAAATAAAAGCCTTCCTCTGTGGAGGTATGCGTCGATCATTGGTCATCATGGACTTACCCAAAACTATTGTGTAGTCAGTTTAAAGTTTCAGGGGAGGTGAAGTGAATGTCCTCTCTCTATAGCGAGAGAAACAGTCCATGGTGTACACAAAAAGCATACGCAAGGGCTCGGCTGCTGGGGCATGAAGTTTTAGGAACGACTCACTTCTTTCATATGTGAACGTACTCTGAGAGGTACTTGAAATGCCTCTCCGTCAAGATGATTATGAAAACACTACTTTCATACTAGCGATAAAAATATAAGTATAGGGAAAACGGCTTAAGCGGATGGTTGGAGGTGCATTTTATGTATTGCCACTTTCCTTCAGCGCAGTAATTGCATTCCTGCAGACGGTGGGATTGTGGGATGTCAAATGCAGAATTTTTCTTTCCGTAAAATCCATAAGCAAGTGAGAATGACTTTAAATATTTTTTTACAAAAACCCTAAGGTGAAAAATTCAATGTATTTCGAAAGTCTGCATCTGCTGCTCGAAATTCACAGCATGTGTTTGCTAACCGAAACAGTCAAATGAAAAAAAAGTCTTTAAAACGCTTTCTTCTCTCACGACTCGCGAGGCATTGAAGCATTATCATATCAAACGCACCAAGGCAAGATTCAGTAGAATGGTCTGAGGCAGGTTCAGAATCATGGAATCGAAAGAAAAGAAAATCTGAAGAAAAAGTAGCAGATGTGCATTTTTTAAAGTGACTCTGCTTTTAAATTCCCAATGCTATCCTCTTTTTTTTAATATCTTGACGTAATGTTCCATGTTAATAGGTATGTTAAGCAGATAATAGGGTATGTTTTTACAGCGGTGGTGGCT
>JAHZND010003357.1:0-19359 GCA_027744115.1 Acrocyrtus sp. NNG-2020 | reverse complement strand
ACTTGGAGAAATAATCAGAAGAAGATGATATGATACGGTTCGAGAGCATTCAAATTGCATTCAAAGAAGAAAAAAATTCCTAGTAGAGAAGGAGATATTTATCGAGACTCTTTTTTTTCTTTTTCCTCTTCATTTCATTACATCTTACATCCCCGATAAGAAAATTATTTTCATGTGGTGTGTGTGGCATAGCTAAAAGTAAAAAAAAACAAAAGTGCAAACGTGGTTTGTTGTGTTAGCTTATTTTTTTGCGTGTTTGCATCTCAAAAAAAAAAATTATATGCTTATACGGATTTTTTTCCGGAGCTATCTTAAGTGTACTTTGCAAAGCAAATCGGTTTTTATGGGCCATTTTCTTTTCGTCTCCTTTGAAATGCTTAAACAATTTTTATGGGTTGAGCAAAGCATCTTTCTTCTTCAGATTGTGGTATGCCCTCTACTCGTCCTTACTTTATTTTACTCCATTCACCTCTCTCTTTCCCTCTCCTCAGATTTGTGAAGTGAAGTTAGAGCACTTACTCTAATTTCAAGTATTTTATTTATTGCGTTCCGCATATCACTTTTTTTTTCTATTTTCTTGGCTGATGATAGGTTCATTGGTTTGGGAGAGGAATTCAGCGGAAAATTTTTATTTGATTGCCACGTTGCTTGGCTTATGACTTCCAGACAGGAACCGAAAAATATAGTCGCGGATTAGATTGTGCAACAAGTTCAAAAAAAATTTTCATACGCACTTCAACCTTCATCTCCGTACAATTACTACGCACGTCATTAAACCTGTACGCATCTTTCTCTTCTATGTCTGCACTCCTTTCAAACACATCTGCTCCCTTCAGTGCCAGTGCCATCAAGGCACATAATTTTTTTTTGTTATTACATTCCAAAGTTCGTTCTAATTCCAAACTTTTATTTTTTCTTCTCTTATGATGGGTTTCCCCCAAAAAATATCCTCAGCTTTCTCACTACTCGTAGTCATCCTCCTACCCATTGGGTAAACAGAAAACATGTCAGCCTAAAATTAAATAACATTAATATGACCATAATGAACCTAGCTATTTCCCTTCTATCCAAACAAAAGCTGTCTCCTTCCTCTCATCCCCTGTCGCAGGCAAACAAAAGAATGTGGGATTCTACCACTTTGTCTCTCTCTCTTTCTCCTCCACCTCCCTTTTACGAAAAAAAAATCTATTTAATGTCAATACACATTTTCAGTTTCCACCACCAAACGAGACATATATTTTTTTTCTGTCTTATTCAGCTAGCCTCAGCACTCTCAATATTCTTATTGACAATGACAAGTTTTTGTTGTGTGAAATAAAAGGAAAAAAATGGATGTGTAAAGTAAACAAGACAGAAAGGGCGTTCTGTAATGTAATGGTAGTGGCAGTGCGATGTTGTCTTCTTTTTCTTCCATATCCCTTCTCTAGCTTATCCTCCAACGCAACGTCCATAACCTTTTAGAAATGGAGGTTGATATTGCTGTTGCTGTGATATGCGGAAAAGTGACAGCTTTTCATACGCCGTGTCACTACTCACTATATATAAATTTTTACGATAAGGAGTTTTCCGAGTTTTCTGCAGTCCATGCTCACGGGGCATGTAGTCCGGAGGGACTATGCGTAGCTAAAGCCAAAGCAAAATGCTGTATCGTCTCTGTCATCTCCACAAAATGAAATCCATATTTAACCAATTCGATATATATTTCCTTTTTCTACTCCACAACAAAGGATCGGAATGAGTCATCTTCGAGTTCTGCTCATCAAATTACTATTTACACAATTAGAATAGAGATGTGCTCAAAAAAAATGAAGCCACAGCTACAGCCAGTGTCAAAGTCTTCCCTCTTCATCTACTTCCAGGGTGGAAGAGGGATGCAACAGTAAACACAATTAACTTTGGAGTTTTCCACATTTTAAAAGGGATTTTGATGTGGATTCAAAATTCGATTCAGTTCCCACTTGTTCTTTTTTTTGGAGAGGGAAAATAGTGAGAAGAAAGAAAAAAATATATATTCAAAAAAAAATCTCAGCTCCTTCATCTGAGCGGATCTGTGAGGATGATGACGGAGAAGGAGATGAATCCGCTCAAGAGTATGACGCGAGAAAGACAAGTGTTCCAGCAGCTCCTTCACTCTCCTCAGTATAGTCTGCTAACACTTGAATAATTTTTTTTTCAAGAGAAGGATTTTGTTGTTGTCGCAGTCTCCTTTTTTCCTGTGTTGGAGAAGTGCTGAGAATAAAATTCTGTTTTGGATTTTTTATATGCTGTGAAAATGAATTGGACGTGACGAAATACTCGCCGCCCCTTTTACTGTTTGCTCAAGTAGAAATCTCGTTAAAACGGGAGACTGAAAGATTTTCTGGAATAGAAAGAGAGAGAAGGAAAGAGGAGGCTGTTGCATTTTTCCCTTTATGCTTTTTGAGTCACTCGAGCCACTAACTGTGAACTGTGCTTGCAGAGGGAAAGGGAGAAAACGACTAATAAAAGATTTTAAAAGTCACTTTGAAATCAGAAGTTGTAAGCTTAAAAAGTAATAATAGAGCATGAAAAACCGACGTTGTAAAAACCTAGAATTGTTGTAAAATTCAATTTGGACTTATAATCGATTTTAGCTGGAAGAGAAGATGAAAGCGAAAAAGTCAAAGTGGGAAAAAAATTATATGGTGAGCTGTGAGATGTGAGGAGAGGAGATGGAAGATGTCAAAAGAAAAATGGAAAACTATTTCACTATTTCTTCTGGGAGGAGAGTGCAAGAAAAGTGAGCACGAAATACGACACGACAAGTAAGAAGGTTATTTTTGCGAAACGCTCTATTGGAAGCCAATCAGCCTTGTCGTCTCTCTCGCTCCAACGGGATTATGCATTATGAATAAAAACACTTACAGCTCTCCTTCTCCACATAAAAGTCCTCCCCTTCCCACTTCCACTTCCTTTTTAACGGTAGAAAATTCTTAAATAAAATCGCAGTTAAAAGTGCCCTCGTAAAACAATTAAGGAAAGTGAATAAAACACGATAATAAACGGTTTCGAGCTGATTCTCAGCAGCTCACTATTTTCCTCTATTCAGATTGGCCCTTCTCAGAAAAATGCTTCGTTTTGAGAAGTTCGGGGAGATTCCACTTCCCGATTTCTCCGTCATTTTTCCTGTCACTCACTTTCCAGGTCGCTTCCCCAATTTCCCCCGGAACAATGCAAACAACGAGTAGAAAACAAAAGGGGAAAAACTCCTTTTTCCTTTTATTAAATGCATCGTCTTTGTCATCCTCGTCATTCTCATCAACATAATATCAAAAAAGTGGCTCGAAAATGTTATTTGAGTCGGGCTTCTTGATGGAGGAGAAGCGGGACAGTGACAGCGACAGCAAAAATACTTTTTTAATACGTATAAAAAAGGTACAACTTTTCTCCCTCAGAAAATTACTCGCAGGACTTCACTTTATTCATTATGCGATATCTTTTGCGTCTTACAAAACGCACATTATTTTCAGAGTAGAAGAGGAAGAAAAAGGGTGAAAAATTGGCTGGCATGAGAATGCAGACATAGTGAAAAAAAGGGTTTCGGAGAAAATTTTTCAGCTTATATCAGAACAAGGGGAAATACATATAAACTGGTATGTGGTGGTGCTCCGCACAAAGAGGCAAGCTTTAAAGCTATAAAGTGAATAGTTACTTTTATGAATGCGTTTTATGTCATATAATATCCGGTTTTTATATCGTCCATCATCGCCACCACAAATATTACCATTTTACGAGTTTATTATGAAAGGAACTTGATATACCTTTAATAAATTGCAGAGATTGCTTATTTTCCGGGAACACGTGCCTAGTTAGAGAAGGAAAAAAATATACTTTGAAGAAAAATTGACTCTCATTTTCCAGTCCCCCGATAATAGGGATACGCGATAAGGGTTGAGGAGTAACGCACCCGGCGCGGCGTGTGTGTAAGCATATTTTTCCTCGCCTCTTATATTCTCCGTTTTCCCCTTGATTGATATGGATAATTTTTTTGGAGATGTTGATATTTTCCTTTTAGAAAACTGTTTCGTTAACTAAAAATGGTACACCGTACACCTATACCTTATGCTATATGTGAGCAGCGGAAGGGGAAAAATTGTACGACACACAGGCTTCTTCATTATAAAACGGGATTTCTAAAGTTTTTTTGCTACGTTCCAAGAAGGAAAAAGCTAATTTGGCTGAAATCTGTTGATGCAGAAAGAGAAACTTTTTTTTATTCCGGATCACTTCAAATTCAGTTTCACTTGCAACAGTTTTAAAGTCGAGAAGAGTATGTGAGCTCGCGTGCTCTATATATCCCACACTATTCTCTGCCAGTCTAGAGCGGAGTTATACCGAAATACTAATGCGAGCAATAATTTGTCTGTCATCTCATTTGTCTCATTCCAGTTTTCTCTATGCTCCTTGGAAATTAGCATTTGAAGGAGAAGTAGATGACGAAGACTGCTCACTGTTCACTGCTGCTGGAGCAATTTCAATGAGAATGAGACTAATCACGGGAGCCGAGTAAGCAACTAAAAACCTTACTTCATTTTCATTTCACGTTAATTTTCGTAGAACAGCGAAAAGAGAGAGAGAGAGAGCTCTCTTAAATAATCTGGAGAAGTTCATCTCCGCAGCTAATATAGCTGCTCCGTCTGCTCGGGCAATATACCTGAATGAAAACAGCTCGACAGAGAAAGAGAGCGAGAGCATCTTCGCTGATGATACCGTTCCCATATGATGCCAGAATGCCGGAAGTAATAAAAAGGCAGAATGTAATAAAACCTCATAGCTTACGAAAAAATAACTTTCTAATAACTTTCAGTAAAAAATGAACTCTCTCTCACTAGTCACTATTGCTCCTCCCGAAATAACTGTATTTTAAAAATGGGGGCTAACAAAAGCCAAAAGTTTAAAAAATATTCGACGACGATGGGAAGTCGAAAACGGAGCTGAAATGATTTTAACAGATTTTTTCTTATGTAAATAAAAACATTTGAAAAAAAGCTGAATGCTATTTTTTCATTGTAGAATGCAGACTGGAAACGCTATTAGCGATAATAATATTAAGGAGGAGTGCATTAGTAAAAGTAGCACAATGCCTCACTTTAGTAATAGCAGAGGAAAATGGAGTAGATTCGCTTTCTGCAGATTTTGGTGGTATTTTGGTATGGTGGAATGCTTCTCGTGTGGAAAGTGGAACCGTTGGGAAATCTGTCAGATGTTTAAATATTTTCCATCTGATGTGATATGACATGACATGAGTATGACATGACAAAAGAGATAGGAAAATGACTCACACACTGACAGATCCAACCTCGACAAGGAACAATCTATATTGACAGGTTTCAAAGAGAAAAAAATGTTCTCTTTAAAAACACCTTCAGAAGCTTCAGCTTCAGCTTTCGCAGCTTCTCCATTGAGGACGATAACGATGAAGACCTTTCTGTAACGTGAGACTTTGGAGAAGATGAGGCAGGAGGAGAGGAGCACGGTGAAAAAAACGGTGAGAGGGTGTGTATGGAGTCCGTGTGTGGCACTGTTTTGCTACTCCACACAATAATTTCTTCTGTAAACAGAAATTATTTTTTGGTGGGAAGTGCATTTATGTGAAAATGAAATTTGACTTGTACTTCACAGAAAAAAAGGTTCCAGTTGGGGAAGAGAAGAGGAGTGGAAGAAAAAAAAGTTGTGAAGTGTAAAATGTTGGCTATAGTCAGACCCGGCCAGTTGCAGTAAAAAAAGAAAATAAAAATATGTTTTCTCCCTTCAGTCCCATTCCATTATCTCTTGTAAATATTGGCTAATTTAGTTATGGAATGTAATTACAGATAAACCAACCAGTAGCATGTTTACCTAAGGAGTGCGTGATTTTTTACAAGTAATCTGAGAGGATTCTACAATAAATATAACGTCTCTGCATTCTTTTTTTCACTGCTATTAAAGAAAGAGACTCAGAGAAAATAAAAACTGATTCTGATATTTATTTTGAGCTGCTGAATACGCACATCTATTTTTTGGATGTGAACTCGCTCCTCCGCGTTTTCACTTCTTCATGGACATTTCCTTTTTCGATTCGCTTGATAAACCAAATCCGACACATTTCATGCCTTTCATATTTTACACAGAAAATGAAATACATATTTTTTATCTTCTTGTGTGGCTATTATTATTTCATGTCTTCCATTTTTATATTCATATTTCTTACGATTAGTATTGAATATTTTTTTGAAGAGAGGAGACAACTGTGGAGAGACGTAAACGAAAGACGAAAAAGAACTCTAATTGAAATTCAGTTCTTCTCCTGTCCCGTTACACATTTTCTGAGAAAAACCGACACTACCTAATACATAAAGAATACATCAATCTTTTCTCTTAAGAGCTCTCTAGTGCAAGTTGCAAGGTGCAGGCAGGGTGAAATATATTCGGAAAAGAAGTTCAATGCTAATGTTATACGCTATTTTATTCAGCACAATAAATCTTCGCGAGGAGATATCCTGATATCCTCAAAGGCAGAAAAGTGACCCAGCATATTTTGCAACTTTCCAAACTCCGAAATGGCCACAATAAAGGCTGCTCTCTCTTCTCGACAAACAAACGGAAATGGCTGTTTTCAGATTTTGCTCTAGATCTTACTAATTAAAATTTCGACGAAAATGCAGAAGAGTCAATCATGAGAAAAACTTCTCATGCGACGCACTAACTATCGCCATTGCTTCACTTGTACATCAGCGCTACTACCAACCTACTCGGTATTGAGTATCCTGCCATATTTAAAAATATTTAGTGGCGTGCACGTGTGCAGTGCTCCCCAAAAAACAAATTGAAATTTTGTGTGCAATAACTCTCCGCGTCTCCCATATTTCGTGGCCTTACGCGTTTTTGTTCAAACACGTCCATGTTTCTTTCCCTTTTCTTACGAGATCGGATCATCATCATTGCCATTATGATTATTTTATGACTGTGTTTTGCATACATATTACATTGTCAGACTTTACAGTGAGAGTCTGGTTTTTTTTGGGGTCTTCTGTCTTCTCAGCCGAGATTTACGGACGTGTAGCCCAACTTGTATTATGATAATGGGCATGATTACTATTATGTTTTATGGACCACACCTGGAGAACCTTCTCTCGCAGTAAACTATTTATTGAAACGAGTTTCTTTCTTTTTTTACTATTTTCTCCCTCGCCGTGTGCTTTTCCTTGATGTTTTAAAGATTTAAAGTACCTTTGCTTGTTTGTTAATAACAATAACACATTATTATTCGTAGATGGTAAATACAGGAAAAAAATATGTATAATTGTCTTCCGTAGCATATGTCATCCGCTAAGGTGACTGTGACTGTGACTGCGGTGGCAATGCCAAAAATGAGTTGGGAAGGTGGTTGGTGGTTGGGTGGGTGATCAGCATAATTTTTTAAAAGCTGATCTTTCTCTCCCTCCTGCATACAAACCGTCTCACATGGAGGTGCATGGTGCAGAGCTTATTGAAAATCGATGTAGTAAATTTTACATAATATTTATTATGACTTCTCCCATTCATCTCCTTTCAACCCCGAGTGTGACGGATTGTGTCTAGGTTGCAGAGAAATTATTGGATTGGTTACGTCTGGGAAAATGTGACCTGCGAGGAAGACTCCGACTCCGCAGACGTAAGCACACAATTCACTATCCACTTGTACCTTTTTTTTCTTGTATGCATTGTTAACGAGATCAAGCTGAGATGTTGGACAGAGATTGATATCCTTTACTTTGAAGGACTCCTCTCCTTTTTAAAAAAAGGTCTAAAAATATGTGTGGGGGACCCTTTAAAGAGCACTTGTCCTTTTAGGTCATATTTTTTGGGAGTGCTCAGCAAGACACTGACTGGGCAGTTTGCCCCTCGCGAGTAAATAAGCCTTGTACATAGTGCACCGGGATTTTGTGGTGAATCTTCTTCTTCTTCTTGTTCTTCTTGATAAAAAAATATTTTCACTTGGATTTGATTTGTTAAAAGATAGAATTGGAATTGGAATGAGGATTGGATGATGATGATCTCCTACTGTTTGGATATATTTTTTTAAAATGTATTTTTGGGAAAGTTGAAGACATGAGCAATCACAACATGTACGTAGGGTCAGGGTAAATATATTTTTTTTGGAGGAACGATGAGTATCATGAAAAAAAGGCTGGTTTATTTTAAGGGGAAAATTCCTTCCCTTGTGTAGGGAAGGACTCGAAAATGGGAACGAAAGAATTTCAAATATTGCTATCCTGCCGTTTCCCCGTAAGCTCTCGGACTTGGAGAGCAGCGGTGCTCCTAGAATGTATCCTCGAGGGAGACGGAAAAGCATTGTCACTGTCCATGTATAATTTAGGGAGTATAATTGCCCTCCATCTCCTTTTCCATTTAAGAGGCTAATATGAAATTGGAATTGGGTTTGGAGTGATGGGAATACTTATGGGCTTCTTCCTGTTCCTAAATTAGTGGCAAGTGACTGGTGACAAACGAAATATTCTGGAGGGCTGTAAATATGCTGCTGCTGCGGGAAATCAAAATCCTTTTTCCGTGTGCCCGAAAACTCCAATTTATTCTGGTTTGGAAGTGGAATGATGGATGGAATGAAAATGGAGAGAAAGAGAGGAGGGAGTAAAGTAATCGCCTGAAATGTTAATTCGTTTTGCACACTGCTAAAATCACTTTTCTTAAGCTTTTTCCTGAGTGACAGCCAAAAAGGAAAAGTCCAGCTATACAAACTTTTAAAAGCATCCACATAGTTTCTAATAATTATACTCACAACCATCAACCAGAGGTACATATACTCCCTCTAAAACTCCATTTTTTCCCTAGCACGCGATGAATAATTTTTTTTTGCTATTTCGGACCAAAAAATTAAAAGCAGAGTTGTGCCCAGCGCCATAATTACTGTAAAATATTTAGGGAAATTAGATTGCTCCGTTTTCAGCTTTTCTGCGGCTATTACCCTCCCTAAATTATGAATTTGGATGGTCACGGTGGTAATGGGGGAAGTAGATTTTTTCAAAAAAATATAAGACGAGAGGGAAACAACCGGTGAAGGTGTGACTTTACAAGGGCTCCTATATATGGAACTTGACTCCGCATCGAATTTCCCTCTTTCCTGTTCTAGTCCATTGGCTGTCAGTGAACTAGAGCTCGCTAGTTTCATGTACTCGCATTTTAAAAGTAAACTTTGACCAGATTCTACACTTCTGAGGCTTTCCCAGCCCATATGAAATTCAACCCATTTTCCGGGAACTGGCTTGATTTTGGTGCTCTAGCTATTTTCATTTTTCCTTCTAGTTAAAAAATTATTTTTTTCTAAATAGATGTAACCAGAGCTGCTTACCTCAGAAAAAAAATCCTCACACGCACTCCTCCTCCTCTTCCTTGGCAATCTACTTTTTTTTCTGCGTCTTCTCTCCACACTCTACTGAAAACTGTTTTTACAAGATGAGAGAAGTGAGCTCGTTTAAAATTCGTATTACTATTTAGCGTGAACACAAGAAAAAAAATAATTTAGTTTGTTTTTAGATGAGATGAGCTGAACGCAAACAGAAGCAATATGCCGTTTTCTCATCTAGCTCCGTAATAAATTTTTCGAATCCAGAAAGACAAAGTTTTTATTCAGTTCTTATATTTAGTGCGGAGATGATCACATCTACGTAATTATTCCGAAAACTAAAAATACCAGATAGGAATATTATTCTCTCAGTGTAGATTGCATTTTAGGGAGTGCGTCAAACTCAATCCAAGTGGAACAAGGAAAAGCAGGAGCAGGAGCACACACTCAACTTCACAATTTTCCATGAATTGAGAACCCCATGGGGTACTTGGTACATCAACTTCACATCCACATGATTCCCTCAGCTCTGTTTGAGTTTTCACTTTTGACGTTTCATAAAAAAATCTCTTCATTCGAAGCTAAAACTCGTAAATCAGAGTTGCACTTTTAAAAGCGATATCAAAGTACAAAAAATTTATTATTTTTTCTTAAGCTGATTAATAATTTCGTATTGCACTACATAATTTATCTATTATTTTTCGCAGGATGTTGGACGCTACATTAATTTTAAAAAATTGTTAATTTTTATGGTTCTAAAACTGGAAACAATTTTTTTTTCTTTAGAAAAAGTTTTGCTTATTTTGAGCTTCTTTCCATGCCATGTGTTTTCAGAGTCGGTGTGCAAGGTGCATATTTTTCTGTACAGATTTTCAGCAGAGCAGCATGCTACCAAACAAGCACACCACAAATGACCATGTTATACCACATTTACACGTAACTACTTCCACTTGTCAGAATATATTTTCCCTACTCGCACTCAGTCCTAAAAAAACCTTTTTTTTTATTCGGAGAGAGGAGAGACGTGACCGGCTCAAGAGTTGAATGCGAACTGAGGAGAAACTTGAGACAAGCAACTCAAGCCATATCCATATCCCCCGTCGTTCCTTATATTTTTTTTCCTTTTTTGAGATACGTAAACTCTTCCCCAACTTGTTCCTTCTCCGTTCATATAGTGAGTGTCGTATCACTTTCCTTGTCTATTTTTTTGCTTGTACTGATTTTTCCCTTACACACCACTAAAAATAATAATTGTATTGTTATACTCGTTTTTTCGCTGTTCGTGTGCAACTTGACTTGCTGCATGATACGAATTTAATATTTTACAAGAGTTCAAGACATACGACGAGTTTTGAGAGAAGAGAAAAAAAATTGTTTTTAAAAATATGGAACGTGGTTAACCTGCTCCTATTACTTTACACAAATTCAGTGCATGCAAACGGATATTTTAAAATGCTAAACTGTTTTATTAGAGCACACTGCCACTCTGCCACTATATTTTTTTTCTGGGAATGTGGTGACTGGTGACGCTGAGAAAAGAAAAATAAACTCATCTGCAGTCTCCATCTAACTCGCTCATTCCTCTCAACAATATATTTTATATAATTGGACAGAATAACTAATGTCTTTTGGGCTATGTGGGGCATCAAGATAGCAAAGAGAGAGAGTTCAAAAAGTTTCTCTAAATTGACGGCCATGATGACGAAATCAATCAATTTTCGTGTTAATATTCCAGCAAACAAGGAGAGGAGGACTAGGGGACACTTTCAAATTTTTTTTAAACGTTTCTGCTTTAGCAATAGCAATGAAGGGGAGTCCCTAATTATATGGAAAAATTTTAGCTACGACAAAATAATATTTATGAGTAAGCAGCTGAACCCGAAATACAGATATTTTTTTGTTAGACTCCATTATAATTCCATTTCATCATGATCACGTAGGGGCACAATAATCATGACCAGCTAAATCCCACATATCCACATCCCACACCACACAGAGCATCTCGCATCTCGCTCTCACATCTGTTTTACAGTTTTAATGCGATGAACGTGACATTTTCACTTGACCCTTCAAGTGTCACCTCGTCTCATTTATCTTGGAAAAGCAGGAGAAAAAAAGAAACTATTTTTTTTCGAGGTTTGGAGTGGATGATGGCTGATGGCTTCGTGTGAAAATAAGAGAAAAAGGAAGAAAAAGAAAAACGATCGCGCAACAAGCTAAATCTGCTGGAGCTATTTGGAGTTGAACTGAAGAAGAAAAAAAATTATTTTCTCTCTCGAGTTTGGTATTTTTTTGGTAGCAGTAGCGGTTTAGTTTCGAAAAGATGAAAGACAAAGATAGGACAGAAAAAGAAGGATTTTTTCTTCTTCGAGTGTTCGTTTCCTGGTTGCTGCTGGTGTAAGATTAGTGAGAACAGTAAATACTCTTGTACAAACACATTATCTCCAATCTAGAATAAAGACTTCACCTAAAAAAGAATCCGGACAAAAGGAAAATAGGATTTTTGGAAGGAAATTCATCAAGAAAAAAAACTTCTCTTTCTAAACTTCAGCTAATGTTAGTATCTTGGGAGGACTAAACTAAAAAAATTATTTTTGATGTGCAATTTGTGAGGGTGGAAAAAAGTAGCTGGGCTATCGAGTCCGAGTCCATCCCTGAAGAATGGAAGATTTAGGGAGGATATCTTATTAGCACAGTCCTTAAAAGGCTTAACGAGCTATTGTTTGCAGTGACACTAAAGTGTGGCATTGTTCATTTAAAACGCTTTTTTGTTTTTGGCGGAGCAGGGATACGATGATGTATTGGCATTTGGCTAATTACGAGTGATCCCGTCCACGGCGAAGTGGAGGTGGGACGGATGTGAGTTGTGTGGCACTATTGTCGTAAATTCCTAATAATTAACAATACGTGCATTCGTGCATAGTACAATCCACACTCACCAATATTTACTCGACCACTCCGCTTCTACAAATAGAAAGTGGCTATGATGCTGATGCCCTTTTCGCCTTTGTTGCGTAATAATCTACCTACCTGCCATTTTTATGGACTTTGTATTTAAAGTGTGAAAATCATTTAAAGTACCCTTTTATACTGTCTCCTGAGAGTACTGAAGATAATCGAGTTGGGTTATTCTGTTTGAAAGCGTTTTCCCAATAATTTATCCCGATACAATATCTAAACGACTGCAATTAGTGGCTAATTAGCCCGTGAAAATTGCCCGTCCGT
Source organism: Acrocyrtus sp. NNG-2020 (assembly GCA_027744115.1). NCBI lineage: Eukaryota > Metazoa > Arthropoda > Collembola > Entomobryomorpha > Entomobryidae > Acrocyrtus > Acrocyrtus sp. NNG-2020. Next base: position 6,794 of record JAHZND010003357.1, on the reverse strand, counting down.
GACTGCTTCCTATCAGATCATTTGCATTCAAGAGAAAAATATTTACCTTTTTTTCATGTATCGTTATTGCAGTTTGCATAGGTATAGGAAATATGGCCACGAGTGGCAAGCGCCACTCACAGATAAAATAAACTTTACTTTTTATCGACAGCGTTTAGTAAACAATTCCAATTTGGAAGATTAGCTCGAGAAAGGTGAACAGTGAACAGTGAAGCGCACAGTAATAAAATAAACTAAAGTCAGCTATTTAGTCTGATAACCTACCACGATTTATGTATCCAGCAGGGGCATTTTGTCGGCTTGATGCTGATCAGCAATTCCTTATTTTCTCTAGACCATGAGACCATGAGACCAAAAGAGCAATCCATTAAACTTTTTTTTCTACCTTCACGTAACCCATGCACCAACCATTTGCATAGAAAGTAGAGAAAAACGACAGCATTTTCTTTTATCTTATCTTCCGGAATGAAAAAGCATTTTGCCTCTTTCTTTGTTTTTACAGAGGAGGTTAATGTGGACATAAAAATTGGTCTCTTGCGTGAAAATATGATATGATGGCTCATGGACTCATGGCTCAGTACAGATCTATTGTTATAGTAGCCCAGTCTGCTACAAAAAGTCAGAAGGATGATGGTGATGTGATGTGTGATGGGTGCGTGCACTCTTGCAGTGCGTACACGCGTAATATTTTTTTTTTCTGCAGTGAAATTTTCTATTTCACCTTAAAAAAGCCCAACACACACATGGCCAGGGAGAGGGAGATGCGACGAGAAACTGTAATAAAAAAAGTTAGCGTATTACTGGGAGCCTTTTTCATAAGAAAAGAATAAGAAAAAAAAGTTTTTTGCTTGAGGGAGCATCTTTTATTTGTTTTTTCTTTAATCGCATAGCCATGGCCATAGCCCTTTTCTCTTCGTGTCGTCAAAATACAAAATGCCTGGAAGGAATGCAGTACACTTTTATATTTTTTTTGTTTACTGGACAAGAAAGACATGCCTTCCCGGTATGCTACATCAATTTATACGGTGGTGGTGAAAAAAAGGTGAAATGACGATGATTTCAGGATTTTTTTTATGATGTGGTTTTTTTCTTGTTGATTTTTAAGGGTGTGATTGTTATGACAAGAGCAAAGCTATAAAAATTCACGTTTCATTGTGAGGGCGAAAAAAAAGAGAAGAGGAGAAGAGAAGAGAAGGTGGATGGATGGTTGGATGGATGTGAGTTTTTTATGTAGTCTTTCTGGACTGAAGGCGCTCATAAAAATGGTGCTCATTGTAAATTGTAATCCTAAACCAGTGACCAGAAAAACTCAGTGGTGACTAGTCACTACTGGATTCATTATTGACGAGCCATAAGAAGACTTATGGCTATTCGGTGTTAATAGGATTGACCGTTTAGCCTCCCCGCGTGCAAGACATTTTTTTTGTTTCTGGAATGCTAAATGCATCGTCCAATATTTGTTTTTGAAGAAAGACCGTGAAATGCACGATATGCGGTAGTATAAAGTTGGAATTACCCGTTTTATTGTCCTTTGTTGCTAATTTATTATTAGCTTTGGGAAGCTTAATTAGAAAGGTAAAGGTGGAGGTGACATGCACACGAAAAATGATTAAGTCGGATGTAGCTGCAAATTTTTAATTAATTTTGGATAGTCCAGTATTCCTTTAAATCACACATCAAGGAAATTATTTACAAATACATACATACATAGTGACCAGTGACTGACAAGTTCATTTTTTTAGGTGGATGGTTTTGTTGTAGCAAGTAAGGGTACTATAAACATGGAGTAATAAATGAGACTAGTCCCCGTTTGACAAGTTTTCAGATTGCCGTTCGATGTCGACCTTGTAGTGCAGCACCTTTGACCGGAATTTGCTGAACCCGTTGTCAAATATGAGGGTGTCTGCAGAAAATTGGAATGAATTTTAAAATTATTGGTGGCCGCAGAAGCTAATTAAATTTTTAATTTGTGCATATAAGTAAAAATTACATTTTCCAGGTTTTGAGCAGACAACTCTTCCGGCATCAGAGTCTATTCGCTTGTATGGAAATAATGGTTCTTCCGAGTTGTCTCCAATCAGGGAGAAGCCGATGTCATTTTTGTCCGTTTTGAATGTCCAGCTATAGTAAATTTAAAGATTTAAATGGGGAAATTTTGCAAAAAGGTACTCTGGAGGGGACATTCACACGTTAATTACCTGACTTGCCAGTAGCCATTGTCGATTTCCAGCGGTAGCCTAAATGCCTGACCAGCTGCCACTGTAGCTTCTTTAAATCCATCAATCTCGTCCCTTTTACTACTTCTTCGTTTGTACTGCCCACGAGGTGCATTTAAAATCTACGTAAAAATTACAGAATTAGTGTTAATTAGTAAAAACGGCGACATCTTGGCTATGGGTCAAGTTAATAAATTTACTGGAACGTTAGAGCATCGCGTGCCACCCAGTCGAGTGGAAAGCTGATCTTCATCGATAGCGCTAAGTAAGAGAGACTTCCACTGCTTCTCGTTCGTTGTCACATTCAGTTTTCCCAAAGTCACCGGATTCATCAGAGGCTTCACCAAGTTGTACAAGAGATTAAACACTTTCGGAGCTATATGAAAGATGTAATTTTTTTAACATAAATTCAAATCTCTGCGCCATTTTTGTAGTTTGAAGATTTTCATTTCAAGCATTTTACCATCAATGACATAGGCGGACTTGAGGGTTTCGGGAAAATTTGCTTCATATCTGGAGAGCGTTTCCAGCACGGTGTCTACAGCTACCGATAGAAAATCAGTATGACATTAAATTGGGGTCAAAGTTTTGGCAGAATTTATAAAGTTGCCTTTTTGGTTTTTTATGATTTCCTTTTCACATTACTTACCTGGGACCGATGACATTTGCCGGAACGCTTGGAACTCATCGGGAAGCATAATGGCAACAAACTGCGTCACGGGTGTGCCCTTCCTCTCCGAGCTTTCTTTCATCGCTTCACTGAGACGAACGAACATTTGGTCCACATACTTTACATAGTCCCTCTTCAGTCCCTTGTCGCAAATTCCTTTCACATCCCAAATTCCAGCTGGGCAGACCAAAACTATTCCAGAGAAATTGGGCTTGATCAGTCTAGCATTTTATTTTTATGTAGTTCCCAAATTCCAACCTTGGTCAATAATCTAAATTATCTACCTGGACAGCCTTCCTTATCAAAGCCTGCAACGTCGTATTGGAACTCGTCTAGGAAAATTTGCGGTGGAGTCCATTTCAGAAGTGTATCAATTTCGTTTTCTTTCCTCCATTCCAAATGCTATAATCCATTTGCCAATATATTTGTATGAACTTGACACTAATAGTAAGTAGATTTTTGCAAACAATAAATTCGCAATCTTTATAGCATTTTACCTTTCTCAGCATGTCCTCTGCTTTTGGAAGGCTATGATTTCTAGCTGCGTAGGAAGATAGCTCGTCAATATAAATTTGTATGAGTAGGTATGCCAAAGAAATGGTATGAAAATTTATTTTTGCGAACCTCTTAAAAATCGTATGAGAAGGTATTGCGTATCCTCTTCATCATCTAAATGTAGATCAGCGAGGTTTTCCTTAAACTATAAAAAAAGGCAAATTGCAAAACCCAACAAGCGTGCACAGTCACACACACATGCTTTTTCATACTGCAAACACTTTTTATCATATTCTCACCTTGGTTAAGATTTCAAGCTCTGTGGGAGTTGGGGCAGCCATTCCAGAAACAATTTTTGAAAATGTAACTTCTTAGTCAAAATATTTTAAACTGGAGTCAACGCTTCAGTCACCAAATAATTTTTTCAATATTTTGTATTCCCACTTTATTCAGTTGTTATTAAAGAAAAGCTCGCAAACCGGAGAAGCAACAGGGACCATTCTGTTTACTTCCACTTCTAAATCCGAAATGAACTGAAGCTGACGTAAATCTTTCTTCAACCCTTGTCGTGTCGAAATCGCCAATTTATCACTGATGGAATCGGAAAAATTGACGACACGCGTCAAGCGATAAATCCTGAATTTCCATTCAGAGTACAATGTTCTTTCCAATAAACTCCAGTAGTACTTCGTAGAACGAGGAAAACACACAAAAAAATATTCTCTTCTCATGAAAGCTCTACTTTTGTTCTGTAAGCAAAATTCGGCAAAACACGTTCCCAGGTCCTAGGCTAATAATATGCACAGTTGAGCAATGTAGGTAATTTCCACGCTATTATCACACGTACATTCTCTAAGCGGGGCTGCCGGTGAACTGATGATCGCTGATAACAAAGAAGAATACAAAATACAATCCAGTTGGAAAATTGTTTTATTTTCTGCACAAAATCAGGATTTTCCAAGCAGCGCAAGTGATTATTGTTTTTTTTTGGATTAGCAACTATCATTGCACTAGGTACTATACGAAGTGAATTCCTGATTACCTGAGCTTAAGCATATACAGAGTATATGTACATCCGTTGGCAGCAACAGCGGTACTATTACCGTACCTGATTGTTATAGGATTTCCTTACAAGCAAATAAGCCATAAGCATATTCTTAAGAAAGAGGTCTCTCATTCTCTATCATATCTTCGCAAAACTTGTCCATCTCCTCACGGTTGACGTCCTTTATGAATAGGCATCTGCGCTTAGCATGAAGTGCCTGAAGTGGGTATTATTAGCATTTCATTCATGGCTGAGTTCACAGAGGTTTGTGCTCTTCTCAAGTGAGCCTAAAGACTGTACCCATCAATTTCAAGGAAGCGACAAAATAATGTTGCATTGATATAATAACAAGCATATAAGTAAACGAGGATTTCACAGAGGTTTGTGCTCTTCTCAAGTGAGCCTAAAGACTGTACCCATCAATTTCAAGGAAGCGACAAAATAATGTTGCATTGATATAATAACAAGCATACCTATAAAGTAAACGAGGGTTCGATGCTAATCGGATGCTCTACGGTACTAATGCTTGTTCCGATGTTCTAAGATAGTCTGAGGGATGAATACATTACACTGGCTGAGTATAATTCATCATTCATCCCTATTATATTTTAGATTGCTATAAGAAGGTCCAGGAAGTTCTTGAAGGAAGGAGACAAGGACAAGCAAAAAAATGTGTAGTGGCTCGCCTCATTATTGGCTGTGATCGTGATGAGCGAAGTGCAATGCCAGACATGAATCTGCCATTATCAGTATTGTGACCGTAAGACATGTAGTAAGTCATGTAACTTTTGCTTGTACATTGCGCAATGGAGATAAGTAATAGGTGCCCATGCAATTTTTTTTTCGGCCGATACAAAATAGGCAGGTTTCGTTTACAATTTATCAATTTGATTTTTTTCGAATCCTTGAAAATAATCACTGTTTACAGTAAAAGTTTAAGTATGTCAAGGTACACTAAAAATACAAAAAAATTACTAGGCAGGTTTCGTTTACAATTTATCAATTTGATTTTTTTCGAATCCTTGAAAATAATCACTGTTTACAGTAAAAGTTTAAGTATGTCAAGGTACACTAAAAATACAAAATTACAATGAAGTTGACTCAATGTTGTTATCACTCTCGTTTCCACTTCCGCTACACTTCCCATTCTCTTTTGGGCTGTTATTGCTCTCTGTCTCCGCTAATAACTGCATTATTTTTGCCAACTGATGATCTGCGAGGAGTTCCGTTAGATATCTCAGGATGATGATGCTCATTGGCGACTTTGTACCGCAAGACTTTTGATCGAAATCTGCTAAACTTGTTGTCGAATATTAAGGTATCTGAAAGTCAGAAAAGTAAATCCGGGAAATGCATATGTTAATTAATTTTAATATTAATGGTGAGCGCATTAACTAAAGGCATTTAGTTTCTTAATTATTTTCTTACATTTTCCTGGCTTTGAGCAATGAATTTCTCCAACGTGAGGCTCTAAATGGGAGTCTACTCTGGAGTAAGGGACGAGTTCGTTGGTCAAGTCGTCGGACACTACAGAGAATCCAATGTCCAATGTCGTTTTGAATGTCCAGCTAAAATAAAAAAGCAAAAATGGTTTTTTTGAAAATCGTAATTCCTTTAAAGAAAAATTAGTTTATGAGAGGATATTGTCATACCATAATTGGCACTCATCCTCAACGTCCTGCTGAAGTTTGAAGATCTGGCCAGCTCCAATTGTAACCTCGAGGAATCCCTCTGGATCTTCTTCAGGTATATTGTTGTGAGTCGGCGGTTTATACTCCCCTCGCGGAACATTTAAAATCTGCAGAAATTTTGGGACAAGGGTTAAATGAAGGGTTTCGTGAGAGCATACAAGTCAGTAGCAAAAATGTTGTTCAAGTTTTAGTAAGTAGCTTACAGGAACTCTTGACGGCCTTGTCCCTCCGAGCCTAACGCAAAGTTGATCTTCGTCGATAACATCCAGTAGAGCAGCTTTCCAGTGCTTCTCACTAGAAGAGATCGTCACTTTTCCCAAAGTTGTTGAGTTCAGAAGTGGCTTTATCACGTTAAAAATTAAATTGAACACCTTTGGGGCTACAAAGAAGCCAGTCATCGGGAATTATTTTCCCTATCACATTTCAGCATAAATATACATTTTTATTTTAATTAAAAAAAGCTATTTACCGTCTACGACAAAGGCGCATTTCAGTGTTTCGGGGTAATTAGTTTCAAATCTGCGAACGGTCTCTAGCACTGTGTCGACGGCTGCAAAAAAAAGATGAGCACGCTAAAAATCATGTTGCTTATCTTAGGTGATAAAGCGTTTAACCGTTTCCTTCACTTCATTTACCTTGCGCTGACGACATCTGCCGAAACGCGTGGAAGTCATCAG